>RJWH01000213.1:87568-241675 GCA_004363575.1 Solenodon paradoxus | reverse complement strand
AAAAGGAAAGAAGTCTACTATAAAAACATTTGAATCAAGCTGAACACCAAATATTAAATATTTTACTTTCAAAGAATTATAGATTTCACATCTCAAGTGAGTAGGTGCTATTGAAAAGTTTAAAAAAAAAAAAATTCCCAGAAGCATGAGTTATCCTGAAGCACTCAGTAAATAATTTTTCAGAATTGACAACATATTGCCAACAATATTCTGCTGAGAGGAAAAAAGGAATCGCTTTGATTCTGAAAGTAAATGCTACTTTGCAGTTTAGTCATAAAATATTTTTCTATTTTATCATGAAGTTAATACTGAAATAAGTAAAACAAAATCAAAATAGCATTTAGAGATTTAAAATACTAAACCCACAACCCTTGTCTTTAATTCTAATGAATTAAGAGAGTATCTATGATTTTTTATAAACCAATAATAAAAAACAAATTGCCCGACCAATAACTAAAACATACAGAAAGGATGAGCAGAAACAAAAATCAGCATGAAAGAAACCTCCTGGAAGTTAGGAGTTCTCTAACCTTAATTTCAAAGTTTAAACTATTCTGTTAAAAGCAACCCTTCACAAACACTGACCAGTTCCCTACATCCCTTCATCCACTCTGATTTACCACAGTAGGATACTTACTTGACAGCACTCAACCTCTAGCAAAAGTGTTCCAGCAATCATAAGGGCATTTGTGAGGCAAGTGATACAGGAATTGAGAGGGAAAAGGGAAGAGTTAGAGTTATGGGAAGGAAAGGGTAGTGAGGGAGGAGACAACTGCAGCTAACAACAATGGGAAACTGTGACTCTGAGCCACAAAGGCACCCCACAGAACAGGATAACAAGGAAAGAGCATTTGTTTTTTACCACCTACCAGGAACTCAGCACTGACAATTCACTAAAGTAAAGGATGGAGCCTCCAATTAAATACAAAGCAAACTTAAGAAAGCTTTGAAGCAAAATATGTTGAAAGGACACATCACAAACTTCATAAGGGCTTAAGAAAAGCAATTAGGAAGCCATTTCCTCTAGAGGCATTCCTGATGACAAAGGTAGGTCAGTAGTGTAACAATAAGGTTTGCACAGTGGAAGCTGTTTCTAGAAGGGCCAGCACTAAAAGTCTTTTGCACTACAGTCAAAAGGAGCAATAGAAGAAAAAACTAGAGAATGAGCAAAACAATATCATTATCTGATTAATTCAGAATTTCAAGACTGTCTTCCCTTAAATTAAATTAAATCATTTTAATAGGCAAGAGTCCAACTCAACTGTCTTAAAGTATTATGTAAACCAAGATGTTAGATTCAAGAATCAATTTTTAAATACTTGGAATCTCTAAAGTTCCCATCCCTAAAGACAAGGGCAGTGAAAGACCTCTACCCCAATCTTAGGAAAGAGACCAAGTTATATTACCAAGAACAAACATCAGGCAGGGTCCCGCCTCCAACCAAGTTATCAGTCAGCCTAGAACTTACATTTGCCGGCAGGGCACAAAGTCCCCAGAGGACCAATGCACACCCTTTTATGTATTATTAGTCCCAGTCATAAAACAGCTTTATTGAGTGCTGTGTTTTAAGCATACTGATTTCAAAAAAAAAACTTATCAGGAGAATCCTTGCCAAATATGAAGGTCTATAGTATTTCTATAGGTGTGAAAAAATATGAATTGATTTTTAAGATTTATCGATAAATTAGACGTTAGCACTGCACACTAAGCTTTTACATTTTAACAATATACTAAAGTAGTCCTCTGACAAGAAAACTGCCAAAAAAAAATTTTAAAGGGATATATTGCTTTTTCTTTTACTAACCATTAGCATTCTAAGTCTCTTAAAGCTGGGGTGGGGGTGTTAGTGACATTTTAAAATGTGAAACACAACATTTCTGCTGATCAGTGTTAAATGCAAAGAAAGAACATACAAATGCCAAGTTCAAACTACCCAGTTAATTGGTTGAGAGATGGTTACATTTACGTTGTGGAAAGGACTCAAAATTAGAGTACTCAAGCACGGTTACAGAGTCATAACCATAATTTACAGTGCAACTAGATAGAATGACTTTTCATAACTCAGGTGGTCCAGAGGGAACTTTCATCTTAATAGGTTATAATCTCTTTTGAAGACCCTCAGAAAATGTTTCATGGAAAGCTCTCCTACAGCACCCAAAATCTACTTGCATGAATTATTTTTGGACATTTCTTATTTCATCTTCAAAACTGCACAGAAGATTCTGTCTCTGTATACAGAGAGATACACCTCTCCCCAAAATAAATTCAGTAACTACAGGCTGGTGCTAGGTGAGTAGCAAATTGCCTAGAGGAGAGCTTTTAGAGGCATGTTTGCTAGGTCAAGAGAGAGCGTGATATATATGGTTTTAGATATCATTCTTAAATATCCAGGGGTCCTAAAGTTGGATGACTGGTTATAAGAGTGCTTCATAAAACTGTGCTTCAATAAAACTTGTCATATTTTTCAAGTACTTTTCAGGAAATGCTGCAACATTAATAGTCTACCTTTACTAAACAAAGGTCTATGGAAAAATACAACTAGCAAGGGAGAAACTACTCTAAGATGAATAAAACAATCAAGAGAAAGCCTTAGCTGGGGAAAAGGGTAACAGAAGAACACACACTGAAAAGTCCTGCTTGGTCAGATCCCGCAACCTTTTATTATTGGTCTCCACTAGCAAATGGGGTTGAGTACAAGAGTACGACACTATGCTCAATTTACTGAAAGAACATTTTGCTTCCCTTAAAGCCATAAAAAGTTAAGAGAAATTTTCTCTCAAAAAAACCAAGGTGACTTCCTCCTGGAGTAACCCCAAAACAAAACCAATTTTATTGGGTTTTATTTCTGGGATGCTAATGATAATGCTGATGTTAGCAGTAAAAGTGGCTCCAGAGTAGAAGCCAAATTGGAAAATAAAAGCCTCTTTGTTCTAGGACTCTAGAAAGTAATAAAGAAATTTGGGGACTTTTTTTTTTTTTTTTTAGGAAAGGTACAGGCAGGAATAAAGGCAAGTAGGCAGGTAGGAAGAGAGAGGAGGAAAAAACTTTTTTTTTGAATTTTATTTCTATTTAGTTATTATTCACACTGTTTCCCCCCAGACTAGGACTTGAACCCAGCAGTATGTGGCCTGCAGCCTTCAGAGGTGATTGACCTAACCGTTACTCCAACAGGCACGCCCAGGACTGTTAAATAAACCATGAAGGATTTCAGTAGGAAGAGCAGAGATTTTTATATCAAGTGGAAACCCATAGAAAAATAGCACTGATTCTTGGGCTACATGTCAAACAGGAAAAAAAAATGCTTAATTCAGAACTGTTAAGCTGCAGTTTTGGAAAAAGAAACTAAAATATGAAACTTAATCTTAGTTAATTAGGAATTCAAAAGAAAATATTCTAGCCTTTGACTCTACAATATAAAGAAGAATGCCCTGTGAGGCCCATGGAAAACAAAAACTATATAGCTATTATCTTTGGGGATTAGACCCCAACAGCACAAGAAACAAAAACAAAAATAAATGGGACTACATCAAACAAAAAGGCAATAAAAATGGGAGATATTTGCAAATAATACATCTGACCACAGGTTAATATTCAAAATAAATAAAGAACTAATGCAACTTAAAAAAAACTTTGGATGGTCTCACTAATAAGTAAGCAAACTAAAGCAAAGGAACAGACAAAACAAAAACCAACCCTTGGACATTCACAATAGAACTGAAGTTACCAGTGGAGAAAAGGGGCCGGGGGTTGGAAACAAGATGTGGTAAGGTCCAATGGACAGCAGGTAAAGTGGTGGTTGGCAGGGTATATTGTCATATACTTGAGGAACAGTGAATCTACACATATGGGCTTGTATTATTTTGGAACTCAAAGTTACTTCAATAAATATTTTTATATGTTTACTTTATGTATTCTATGAGTTTACCATTGTACTGGAAGAGAGGTAGTAAACAAGGAAAGTTAGTTCTTGGTGCCAGGCTCTAGCTAAAAGGAATGGGAATTGGAAAAAGCATAGTTTTCACACTCAGAACACTGCTGCCTTTGCCTCTTAGGATACAAGCTTTTTTTTTTTCAGCCCATCTAAGAAATTTCAATGTAAATTTATTATTTTACTCATATGTAGAATAGAAAGAAACAAAACAAAAACAAATTAGGTAGAACGATGATTATCAGGGAGAAGGGGGTCAGGGGCTCAAGTGATTGGTGATGAATGGCAGCTGGACATGCGGTGGTGAGCACAGTGTGGCATACACAGTTGGAGGTGTGAAGTGGTACACATGTAATACATATAGTGTCATAAGTCAGTATTACCTCAATAAAAATTTCCTTCTTGCAAAAATGAAACAAAACACAAACAACCCAATTAAAAATGGGGAGAGAATTTCAGCAAAGAAGATATACAAATGGCCAACAGGAACATTAAAAGATGTTCATCATCGCTTGTTATTAGGAAAATGCAAATCAAAACCAAAATAAGAGATCACCTCACACATGTTAGAATGGCTATTATCAAAAAGACTAGAAACAACAAGTGTTGCTGAGGATGTGGAGAAAAGGGAAACTCTTACACTCTTATTGGAAATGTAAATTTGTACAATCACTAGGGAAATTTCTCAAGAAAAGTAAGAACAAAATTACCATAATGATCCAGCTTTTCCACTTGTGAGTATCTGAATAAGAAAACACTAATTCAAAAAAGATATATGCAGCTCTATGTTAACTGCAGCATTATTTACAACAGTCAAGATATGAAAACAATGTAAGTGTCCATCATTAGATGAATGAATGAGGAAAATGTGGTCTATAGTCATGTGTCACTTGATGCTTCAGTTAACAACAGACAGTGTATAGGACAGTAGTCCTATAAGGCTGTACCATATAGCCCCAAGTGTATAGTAGATTATACCACTAACCTAAATTAGTGTAATTACACTCCATGACATTTGCATAATGATGAAGTCACCTACCAACACATATCTCAGAATGTATTCCTGTTGTCAAGTGAAGTCTGAGTACTACTCCACTACAAAAAAAAAAGAAGAAGAAATCCTGCCATTTGTGACAACATAGATAGACCTTGAGGGGTTACGCGAAGTGAAATAGGTCATCCAAAGGAAGACAAGTACCATACGAATTCACTCATGTGGAAAATAAACAAAGAAAACAAACAAAATACCACAACAAACTTAGATTGTGACAACAAAATGATGGCTACCAGAGAGGAAGTGGAACTGGGAGTCAATTATTTGGCGGTTGATGAAAACTAGACTTTTAGTGGTAATCACAGTGGAGTACACAAATAAAGCGATACACCTGAAACTAATGCAATGTTATAAACCAATGTTATCTCACCTACGATAAAATTTCTGAATGCTAAAAAAAGAAACCTATAAAACTAACCTGTATCTGGTTTTTATTCTGAGATTTATTTATAGTGTTCGTTAATAATATATATACCTTAAATGACTGGTTGTTTCCCTCATGTATAGCTTATTAAGAAGAAGAGAGAAAAAACAAAACTGGAATCCCAAGTACACGTTTTGGAGGAATTTTGGTTATTAACCACAGACCAACGATGCAAAATCATCCAAGAAAACTTCTGCATTATTTCTCAAAGACTGTGAAAAAAAAACAGGAAAAGGAGTCAGGGGACACATACTTGGTTTTCTATATTATAATATCATTATTATTTAAATTCATATCTTCAGTTACACCTTGAATCATTCTAAAATTATTTGAAATAGCATTATGTCCTATGAACATTAGCCAACATATCTCTAGAACAAGTGTTTAAAATTTCTAGTCTCATGGGAGTGGATAAAAATATAAATATCTTATTGTCTTTTAAACCTTAAGTCTTCAGTTTAACGCATAATCAAAGAAGACAGACCTAAAGAGAAAAAAAAAGAAAATTTGACCAAATATTTAGTGCCAGTAAAAAATTATAGATACCTTATAGACTCCAGAACAGATATGCTCCAATAGACCCTGTCCAAGTGATTTCATCAAACTAGATTTTGAACTTATTACTTCCTGTAAATAGAGGCACCATTGAGACCCAATTTTGTGACATCTTCATATAACACTCTCCCTCCAATTTTCTCAGTTCCTGACTCCAGTCCTATAATTTACTCATTGTCACCTGCTCTATTCTTACAGTTGTTTTCCTAAACTGCTCCAAACTTTTAAGACACCTCATTCACTTCTAGAGCTCTTTCTTCTAGTACTCTTAACTCCAAATCTATGTGTATGATATTGTATGCTAAAATAAAAAAAGTCTAAAGACAAAAATCCTCTCCTTAAATGGTTTCAAAAGGGTGTGCCCCAGTGGTACAGACTCTAAGTTTAAAGTCAAAGACCAGAATTCATGACCCAGTCCTGGGGAGAACCACTGAACCTCTTCCTTCTTTAAAAATTCTTCTTCCCCTCTCTCTTTCTTCTTCTCTTTGAAATAAAAGTTTTACACTTCCAGTCAAGATGGCAACCTGGTAGGAGCAAGACTCACATTCTCCCCACAGAGCAACTAGGAATTCACATATTTTCCAGACACAAACACTGAGGAAAAGCAGGCAGAGAGACTGTAGAGACACAGTAGCAATTGCAACAACAGAGGGTAGGCATACACATCCAGGTTCAGAGCTACACCACAGACTATGACTCAGGATTCTAGTCACCATGGAGAGGGTGGAACTGCGGGACGTACCAACCCTCCTAGAAATTGTGAAAGTAGCAGAGTCCACCCAGCAGGACCAGGACACAAAGCTGGCGGAGAGGGTCTAGGCGCAGGGCAAAAGAAGGACCAGTGTCCCAGTGGTTTGAAAGGGAGGGCCTGGCAAGAAAATTACACTGGGCACTGCCATTACTGGAAGGGAGCTAGGGGAATTGCCCATTCCTACCTCCTCCCACCATATTGCCCTGGAGCCACAGGACTCACCCACTGGAAATCCTACTCTCGGGCTTAAAGGAAGAAGAGAGTCTTCCAGAGGGAGACTCAATACTACCCACTATCACCACCCTGTCAGTGGAGGTGAAACTGCACTCTGATTGCTGATTGTAGGCTAACAGCAAGGTGGTCATTGCAGTTGGGAGCTGGGATGCTGGAGGAAGGCACTGCATCCTCCACACAAACTCTAACCTCATAGATTGAACTTTTGGGCAGCAACAGAGCACTCACATAAGAATGTCAACTAATCTAACCAGTGGTGGCACCACAAAACTCAAGAAATCCCAGTGTGCAAACCAAGATCCAGGCTTACTTGGTGCAAGTCAATACCCTAACACAAGGCCATCATTGCAGGGAAACCTAATCTATAAAAATATAAACAGAATACCAAACAGAACAAAGACACAGAAAAATATATACAAAATGATGGATCTAATCAAAGAACCCAGTGGAAAATCTGAACACAACAGATGCATGCAAACTACCTACAGATGAATTTAGGGCAACAGTGATAAATATACTTAAGGAAATCAAGAAATCAATAGAGGAAGAAAAAGAACAACAAAAAAGAGAATAAATGAAACAGATGTCAAAGAAATAAAGAACAAAATGGGTGACCAGGAGAACTCAATAGAGAGACTCAAGAATAGGATGGATGAAGCCTCCAATAGATAAGTGAGCTAGAAGACAGGGCAGAGGAATGCACTCAAGTAAACCAGCAAAGAGAGCAAAGAATGCAAAGAAGTGACAGTATTCATGACCCACAGGACAACATCGAAAGAAACAACATTTTCATTCTAAGGGTCCCAAAAAGAGAAGAGAAGGGGGCTGAAACTGTATTATTTGAAGAAATAATAGCTGAAAATTCCCCAACCTGAAGAATGAAGCAAGTCTCCAGACCCAGGAAGCTCAGAGTCCCTAATAGAATAAACCCAAGAGGACCTATACCTAGACATATTGTTATCAAAATGTCAAAAAAACAAAGAAACTTGAAAGCTTCCAGAGATAAACAAGTCACATACAAAGGAGTCCCCATAAGATTGTCAGCAGATTTCTCAACTGAAACTCTATGTCAGGAGGGAAAGACATGAGATGTTCAAAGGGCTGAAAGAAAAGGGTTTTCAACCTAGGACACTGTATCCTGGGAGATTGTCATTCAGAACTGCAGGGATGATAAAAAGCTTTTCCAATAAGCAAAAGTTAAAGGAATTTATCACCATAAAACCATTCTACAAAAATACTAAAAGATGCAATATAAAGTGTAAAGAAACCCCATTTAAAATCAGGTCTAATTACACCTATTCATTTATGGTCATTAGAGATACTGGTCTGTGATTTTTTTTTTGGTGACGTCTCTATCAGCTTTTGGTATCATTAGAGATACTGGTCTGTGATTTTTTTTTTGGTGACGTCTCTATCAGCTTTTGGTATTGGTGTTATTGGCCTCATGGAGAGTGCTTGGGAGTGCTCCCTGGTGTTCAATATTTTGGAAGAGTTAGAGAAGAATAAGTATTAAATCTTCTCTGAAGTTTTAGTGAAACTCATTGGAGAAACCACCTGGTCCTGGGCTTTTATTTTGGGGGAGACTTTTAATTACCTATTCAATTTCCTTGCTTGTGATTGTTCTATGGGGCCTATTCAAGAACTTAGTACACATTATCTTATTGAAGATAAGCCTATAATGTAGATTTCATTATCCCTATTTTATAGATGAGAAAACTGAAGGTAATAAATCTAAGGTTATATAGTATACAAGTGTTTAAGAGTTAAGATTCAAATTTATCTTTTATGCCCAAATTCTGTGTGCTTAATACTTTATCCTGTTTAGTTTTAATGCTATTGATACTGTTTTGTTTGGAAAGATAACACTATCCAAATTTTTTTAATTGTATGATTATCACACTGAGTTTTTCTTTTAGTTTACTTATTCTTGATAATTCCGATTTTTAACTTTTCTAAATTAAGGAATTGTGGCTCAAGCTTACATTATGAATTTTCATATATTCTTGTATACTCATTATAAAGTTTGCTTTGGAAATAGCCAAAAAAAAAAAAAAAAAGATAAATAAATAAATAAATAAATAGAAGCCTCTTACGCCTTTAAAAAATACTTGGAGAAGGGGTGTTGTCAAATTAATTTTCTGGCTACTTGAATTACAATGTGGTTTAGACTGTGTTGAAAATTATTCTGCTTTTCTGCCTTAGAATGAGATTAGCCTGAGAGTGAGATTTCAGCTCTAACTGGAGATCATCATTTGGAAGTTGTTTTTTTTTAATTTATCAATCCTGTAAATTTATTTATGGACTATTTAGAATGAGAATCAGCAAGCTTGATCTGTAAAGGGCCATATTTTTCCCTATGTTCAACAGACACTTAAAAAGCACTCAGTGTGCCACAATAATTCAATGCAGAAAGAATAATGTCTTTCACAAATGGGGTTGAGTTAATTGGATTACCACATGCAAGAGAATAAAGTTGAACTCCTATCTCACACTATACGTAAAAATTAACCCAAATGTATCAAATAGCTAAATGAATGTGCTAACATTAGAAAATTTGATAAGGGATCATACCTAGAATGCATATAGAACTTACAACTGAATAAGAAAAATAAGTCACCAGTAATGATTTGAAAAGACACTTTTCCAAAAATATGCAAATGAATAAGTACATGAAACATTACTCAACAATAAGTATGGAAAGAAGTAAGAGCAGTGATCTTACAGAGGAGAAATCTGACAGTGTACATACAGGGTAGGAAATCAAGGTCAATATCAGAGTGTCTGGAGGATCCTGGTGGAGTAGTGGTTAGTTCTGTCTGCCTCTGGCCAAAAGTACAGTCCACATACATCCCAAGAACCTGAGTTCCTGTCCCAGGGTCAGAGGAAACAACCAAGATGAAAAACTAAATAAAAATAAAATGCTTCCTCCTCCTCTCTCATCCTGTCTGCTTACTAAGCTTCATTCCTATCCGCACCTTTCTTAAAAAAAAAAAAAAAAAAAATCAGTGTCACCCAGATGGCAACACAGGTTGTTCCTCACTTTGCTCTCCCCTCACAAGAAAAACTAACAATTATTCAGAACAAGACTAAGAGATCCTACAAGACAGGGATGAGGCTGAAGCACCTCTTTACACCTCGGAGATCAATAGAGACTGCACTAGAAGGCATGCTGGAGAGAACCACACATCTGTATGACAGGCCCTTAAAATGCAGGTGTGCTGACTGGAGCTTTAGAAGATATCCTCCATCCTAAGGATAGTGGAAGGGTTGCCATAGTAACCCTGTGACTGTGGAATTACCATAATAGCCCTGGACTTCCTTGACTTGTACTGACTTCGCATGAGAGAGACATGAACTTGTTTCATTCACTATCACTTTGGGTCTCATGCTATAGAGTGTGATATAACCCTCAGATATTTCAAAGAGTTGCTACTACCTTTTTTAAATGCAAAAAAAAAAAAAAAACGAATCATGTTGATAATGTGTACCTATGCTATGACATAATGTAAATGGTACAGTATCACTGTGATCTTCCTGAAACCTCAGTCTAATCATGAGAACAGTAGTTCCAGTAGCAGAGCATCCTATGTGACCAGTACTCCTCAAAATGAGAAGTTCATCAAGAACAAATTGTGCTTAACTGTTACAGCCAAGATGGGCCTAAGGAGAGATGACAAGTAATGCGGAACTTCAGACAGGAATTTGGAATTATCAAAAAAGGACATCATGTTTAAAACTGAGGAAATATGATTAACTTTAGTTAATAATACTGTACCAATACTGGTTCACTAACTATAACAAATACGCCATACTAATGTAAGATGTTAATAAATAGGGAAAATAGGCGGGAGGGAGTCAAATATATGGAAACTGCTATCTGATCAATTTTTCTGTAAATCTAAAACTGTTCCCAAAAAGTAAAGCTTACTAATAATAATTTAAAAATCAAATGCAGGTTAAATTAAAAGAAGCAAATAAAAAGCAAACCCATGAGATACTTCTTCATACCTACTAAGATGACTATTTAAAAAAAGACCCAACAACAGTAACAGATAACAAGTGCTGGCAAGAATGTGGAGAGATCTGAACCCTCCTACATTGCTGTGGAAATGTCAAATGGTATAACCACTTTATTTACTTTTTAAAGGAAAAGTATAGGAAAGAATGAAGGCGAGTAGGCAGGCAGGAAGAAGCATTTGATTTTTTTTATTTAAGTTGTTCACACTGGTTGCTCCTCTTGGACCTGAGGCTCTAACCCAGGGGTATGTGGCATACGCTCCTTCAGAGGCAATCAACCTAACCACTACTCTACCAGGGCACAGAGATATAACTACTTTAGAAGACAGTCTGGTAGATCCTCAAAAAATTAAAATATATGAGTTACTTTATGACTCAACCACCATACTCAACCAAGAGAAATTAAAATGCATGTTTATTCAAACATTTGTACATGGATGTTCATAGAAGCATTATTCACAGTAGTCAAAAATGTGGAAACAGGTACATCCTTGTGGCTTAAGTGGATATCTGGAGCATGGACCATGTAAAAGCCCAATGACCTGGGTTCAAGACTCAGGATGGGGCCCAAAACTAAAACAAATAAATAAAAATGCTTCTTCATCTCCCCTCCCTTCCTTCGTCTCTTTAAAAAAAAAAAGTGGAAACAACTCAAATGTACACCAACTAATGAGTGGATAAAATTTTTTGGCATGTCCATCCAATTGATTATTATTCAGTCATTATAAAACAGTACTAATATATCTATGACATGTATGAAATATTTTTAAGGGAAGATGTAAGAAGGAATGAAAGTGAATAGGTGGGCAGGCAGGATGAGAAAAGGAAAACGCAATTTTTAATTTGATTTAGTTTTTCAGCTTGGTTGTTTCCCCCAGCCCTGGAATGCAAAACTGGATCCTTGAGATGTAAGTGAACCCAACCAGAAGGAGCAGACACAACACCTATTCCACCAAAGCACAACTACATGTGTGAATCTTGAAAACATTATGCCACATGAAAGAAGTAATTAACAGAAGACTACCTCTTATATGATTCTAGTTAAATGATATATCCAGAATGTGCAAATCATAGAGACAAATAGTAGATTAGTGGTTATCTAAGACTATGTGTGAAGGAAATGAAAAGTGACTACTAATAAGTACGGCTTTTCTTTTGGAGGTGATAAGAAAATTCAAAAATTACGATGATGTTTTGCTCAACTCTGAACATATTAAAGCCATGGAAGTTTTACACTTTAAATAGGCAATTGCATGGTATTTAAATTATATCTCAATAAAGATGCTGTTTAAAAATCAGTTTCTCTTTTGACAAAACAAGAATATTTTTTGTTTCTGGTCACTGGTTTAAATTAGGTCCCCATAGACAATAATATCTGTCACCTGGTAAAACTAGATGTCTTCAAATGCTTGGCAAACAACTTCTGTGTGTTTGAGAGTCTGAACAGTTATTTTTAAAGAATATTTGAGTTTAGGAAAATCAGGCATTCTTAATCTCTAACACTCAATTTAATTCGGGATATAATATTATCACCATTTCCCTGATAATCAAGAAACCAATCAATCATAATAGTATGACTACACACAGGCAAAGTGGATGGAAACAGACAATTTGCTGTGACTGACCTAAGACTGAAAATGCCAACAAGTGGTATAGCAGCAAAAGTCAGAGTAAATGTCTGTGTTTGGGTAGAAAAGACAGGACAGATGAACAAAGCAGACCGAAGTGATACTTGATGGATATACACTTTGCTAAAGAATTACAAACATTTCCCCGCATGTCTGCAGAAACCCTTTCTGTTACTTTTTAGGCATCTTTCACTGGAAAACTCACTCAGAAGTTGACTTAAAACCATCTGTACCCAGGTAACACTGAAAACAAGAGAGTTAATGAACCTTTGTGGGCAAAAAGAGGGCAGATGAAAAGTGAAAAAATGGGCAGGTATTTATCTTCATTAGAGAGATTTAAGTGTCACTTTTGTGGTAATTCATAGACATTTGAAAGCACAGAATGGCGGCATACCTTACACCTGTAAAATGTTATAAAACAGTGTTACTTCAGTTTAAAATGTTAGTGCTTCCTCTGTAATTCAGGAAGCTAAGATTCAAGTTATCAAAGCCATGAACACAGGTGTGAGACCTGGGGCTGGAGGGGAAAAAAAAATACAACTATGATAAAATGTTTTAAATTAAAGCAAATAATTGAACGTCTAAAAAAAGTTTAAGAACAAATGAATCAACTAAATAAAACAAAATTAAAATTTTAGACTATAAGACCAAATTAGTGGGTTACAAAAGGAAAAGCGGTAGGAGAGTGGGTAAAATCAGGCAAAAAGGGTCAATGTGTGGGGTAAAGGGTGGAATTAGACTTCTAGTGATAACCTTAATATAGTATATACAGATGTTGACTTACGATGATGGATAGATGAAATCTATATAATGTTATAAACCAATGCAACTTTGACAAAAACTTTTAAACACACAATGGTATAATATTTAGTTGTTTGATGCACACATTCCCAATGAAGTCAAACTAGGCAATGTGTTCCTTTCTTGTTTCAGTTCTCATACTCTTAAACAAATGTCCTTTACATAATTATACTTAGTGCCACATTTTTTACAGTACTGTGTGTTTTAGTTTGGTAGTTTCATTGTTTAAAATGACCACTTGATGAGCTCTGGTGAAAGAGTGGTTGGGCACAGTCCATATGCATCCCAAGGATCCAGGTTTACATGGTAGGACTGGGGAGAATGACCAGGATAAACAACTAAATAAAATAAAGGCGCTTCCTCCTCCTCTCTCTTCCTGCTTGCCTACCTACTCACTTTCATTCCTGCCAGTACCTTTCTGTTCAAGGAAAAAAAAAATCTCCGAAAAGTCTTTTTTAAAAAATGACCCCCAAGTTTAGGGTTCAAGTGCTGCCCAATGTTTCTTAATACAAGAAGGCCATGCATGATGTGTTTTCTGGAGAAAATACACATTATATAATATCTGTCAGGCATAAGTTACAGTGTTATTAGCTGTGAATTCAATGCTAATGAATCAAAAGTATATATTAAATAACATGCATTTAAATAAAAACACACATAAAATGAGGTTATGTTAACTAATTAATGAAACTGTAACCAGAGGCTCATAGGAACACAATCTTGTATTTCCTCTAGGAGCCACGATTCAATCAACGAGTGATGCTATAGAACACACTAGCACAAATAATGTGTGTATGCATACTAAAATGTCAGAGAGCTTATATACCATTATATTGTGGTGTTAAAAGAGTTAGAGTTAATATAATCTTAGAGCAGAAGGAGTATAGGGTATTTATTTTTCCTTTTTTGTATTTTCTATGTTTTACAGTAAAAATATGTTAAATTTTATATTAATAAGCATTCTATGGTAGCCAAAGGAAGAAACTAAAATCAAGATAATGATCAGTTTTTCAATAACTGAAGTGTAACTCTATAGTTCTCTTCTTAACCTGGATCTTCTAAACGAAACCTCAACCTCACATGTGCAAAATACGCATACTTACCTATATTCCTCCCTGATCAGTGATTAAGAAACCATTCAAATATTAATAGCTTGAAATTCGCTTTCAGAATTATAGAATCTTAGGAGTAGAAAGAACCTCTTTTTTTTTTTTTTTTAAAGGTAAAGTGCAGGCAGGAATGAAGGTGAGCAGGTGAGCAGGTAGGCAGGCAGGAAAAGAGAGGAAGAAGTATCTTTATTCTTATTTGAGTTGTTCACACTGGTTATTTCCCCCCATGTCCGGGATTTGAACCAGGGGCATGTGGCTTGCTTCTCTGGAAGCAAGTGACCTAACCACTGCTCCACCAGGGTATACCAAGTACAAAGAATTTTTGGAGAACATATAATTAAATATTTAACATAAATCAAAGAACATTTTTTACAATATTTTTTGTAAGTGGTCA
Source organism: Solenodon paradoxus (assembly GCA_004363575.1). Taxonomy (NCBI): domain Eukaryota; kingdom Metazoa; phylum Chordata; class Mammalia; order Eulipotyphla; family Solenodontidae; genus Solenodon; species Solenodon paradoxus. The sequence continues at coordinate 226,780 of RJWH01000213.1, read as the reverse complement.
CTCAGTCAGCCTCTGCCAGAATTTGTTCAAGGACAGATAGCATATTATTCCATAAAATAGTACACTTCAACTTCTGCCCAAGCTCTGATTCAAAACAGAGCACAGTTACAGTCTTCTCCTTATATAAGAAAAAAACTGATGTTTTACCAGAGTCACCTCTTTTCAGGTTAAATATTTTAATACACCTGTGATTCAGTAGAGTACTTTATTGTGTCCCTGTGTAATACCCCACTCTGTGAGTATGGGCTGAACCTGGTGATTTACTTCAAATGAATAGAAGACAGCAAAAGTGTTAAAATGTTAGCACCAAGATTAAGTCATAGACTCTGGCTTCCATCTTCCTCACTGTCATGAAAGCCAGTAGCCATACCGTAAACTGTTGCACAGAAGCCCCAATAGGGAAAAGAACATGCCAACAAGAAACTAATGCACTCAACCAATCAACAAGTGAGGAACTGAATCCTGAGAATAACTACATTAAAGAACTTAGAAGCAGATCCTCCCCAAATTGAGGCTTCAGATAAAACCAAAGAATCAACCCTTTTCTACCAATCCTGGGTCACAAATTCAAGTCCATGGCTTTAAATAGCCTGTGCTTATGGGGGAGGAGGGTGGTGAGGACACAACTATCCCTAGCTAACAACTTGATTACTGCCTGTTAGAAATTCTTAGCTAGGGAATTCAGCTAAGACATGCTTAGATTTCTAGCCCAAAGAAACTGAAATATTTAAATGTTCATCAAAGGGAAATGGATCAATGTGACATACAATCTTAAGATTTAATGCTAGCATGCCCTAGTGGAACAGTGGTTAGGTCAATCACCTCTGAAGGACCAAGTCACATACCCCCAGGTTTGAGTCCAGGGCTAGGAGGGAAGCAACCAGTGTGAACAACTAAATAAAAATAAAATAAGGATGCTTCTTCCTCCTCTCTCTTCCGGCCTACCTGCCTACTCATTTTCATTCCTACCTGTACCTTTCCTTTAAAAAAAAGAAAAAGAAAAGATGACTTAATGCTATGTATTATTTAAAAACAGAAGAACTAGATTTATTTCAACAGTAGATCTCAACATAACACCACAAAGAAAGTTGTAGAATTACCCTACAACATTACATTCATATAAGAATTTCTAAACAGATAAAGCACATTTTAATTATAAAAATATTTTATATGTATACAATTTACAAGTGCACTGATATTTAAATACATGGATTAAACACACATCTCTACTCCCTCTTAAATTAAATATCTACTAAAATAAGAAAAAAATAATATAAAAAATAAAAATCCACAATTAGAAAGAAACTGGGAAAGTAAGTTACTGCACAGGTGGAATTTACATTAAATTTTGGAATCTGGAAAGCAAATAAATGTGTAGTAATTGATTAATATGCCAGAGAAGACAGATGTTGGCAATCAAGTATGTGTATTCTCACTATAGAAACAAGGAAATCTTCAAACATTGCAATTCTTTGCAAGTGGGGATGTGAAAATGGAAGAGTGATTAAAAATGTGTGTTTTAAGTAGCAGTTAGATCCTTCAGAGGCTCTCTTTCACCCTGTTACAGAGCTAAGCAAAGGTTTCCACCCCCAACCCCAGCTAAAGACTATAGGCTTACTTTCTGAAGAGTATGAGCCAGAGAGAGTATGATTTTGAGACACCAGCCACAGCTAAATTGGGTGAGATGACTTACTAAATGAAGGAAACTTACATCTTAATGAAAGTTAAAATGAAAAGGAATGGATGATTAAGTAAAAGACTATATAGGAGCATTCCCTGGTGGAGAAGCAGGTCTGCTATTTTGCAGGTCTCGCAGAGCAGAGTTAACATATATCCAAGGACCCAGGTTCCTGTGTCAGGGCTAGGGAAAACAACCAAAGATGAACAACTAAAATAAAAATCAAATAAAATGTTTCTTCCTCTTCTCACTTCCTGCCTGCTTGCCTACGTGCCTTCATTCCTGCCTAAACCTTTCCTTAAAAGAATAAAGTCCATATACCAAATGGGGAGATTCCCAGGCCCCCTTGCCCTCTTAGCACCAAATCAATGGTGATCAGACTCTATACTCCTGGGCAGGAGACTGGAGGCTTTCCATCTGGGAAAAATAACCAGCCCAAAAGGATGCCAACAGATAGTGACAACTAGTGGCACTTCAAACAGAAAGGGAAAAAAAAAAGAAAGAAACATATTAAAGGAAACGAACAATACAGGGACTATAAGAAAACTTATAAATCTAAAATGGGTATGCACTGCGGCTCAGGTGTTAAGTTCATGCCTAAAGAGCAATCCACATGCAGCCCAAGGACCAGGGTTTGAGGCCTGGGACCAGCAGGAACAACTAAATAAATGAAACTACTTTTCTCTCTTCCTTTCCTGCCTCTTGCCTGCCTTCATTCCTGCCTGCCTTTCTTAAAAAAAAAATCTAAAATACATTTCTCAGATAAGATTTTGCATCTATAACACAAGAAAAACAATACTCAACAATAGGTTTTTAAAGATCTTAAGGAAGCCCAAAGTGAAATAGAGAAATAGAAAAGAAAAGACAGTAAGTTTAAAAATTAGAGAATCAAACAGGCTTCCAGAAACAGAGAAAAGGTGAAAGTGTCTAAGAAAGAAAATATTCCAGAAAAAAAAGAAAAAAGCTAACATACAAAGGAATGAGAATCAGAATGGCATCAGGTTGCACAACCATGTAAATGTATTTAATGCCACAGAAATATACGCTTTAAAATGGTTTAAATAGTAAACTTCATTTACGCATAGACACACCTCACAGAAAGGACAGGCTCAGTTCCAGACCACTGCCATAGAGCAAATATCGTACTAAAGCCAGTCACATGAATATTCTGGTTTCCCAGTGCATATAAAAATTATGTTTACACTAAACTATAGTTTATTAAGTGTGTAACAGCACTATCTTAAAAAAAAAAGACCTTAATTAAATGTGACAGAGACACAAAATGAACACATGCTGTTGAAAAATGGTGCCCATACACTAGTTAGAAGCAGAGTTGACACAAATCTTCAGTTTGTAAAAAATAAACATAATCTCTGCAAAGCACAATAAAATAAGGTATGTCTGTATTTAACCACATGAAGAAAATGTTAATAAAGAGAATGATAGATCACTTCAGTGGTCAGATCCCAACTCCTTGATAAGAATCAGTCCAGATGCACCCCGGTGGCTCAATGACTAAGAGGCAGGGGACCCAGGTTTGAGACCGGGGCCTAAGGAAGGAAGAAATTAAAATTAAAGAAAAAAAAAAGAAGAGAATCAATCCAAATGAAAATACTACATTTTCTGTAGAATTTTAAGTAAAATGTGTGCATCACAAATGTCACCCACTTTCCTTTTTATTAGAAATCACATTTATTTGTTAATAAACTACCACTAACTTTTTTTTTTTTTTTGAAAAGTGCAGGCAGGCATAAGGCAAGTGGGCAAGCAGGCAGGAAGCAAGAAGAAAGCTTTTTTTTTTTTTTTTTTTCCAGTTGTTCACATTGGTTATTCCCTGGATGCAAACCTGGGTCTTTGGCATGTTTGTGGACTATGCTCTCGGCAGAGGGGGTAGAACTAACCACTTCTCCACCAGGGTGGACCCCACTTGGTCTTACTAAAAGTAAAAACAGTGACATCAGATTTTTCATTGGCAATACAGGAAGCAAGAAAATAGCAGTTATCTTTAAAATAAAATTATTTGCAACATAAAATTATCCACCCAAACACATTACTTAATTTTGAGGGTAGAATAAAAGACTTTTATATACACTAGGTTTCAAAAAGTTTAACTCCTGTAGGTGTTAACTCTCAGAAAGATCCCAGACAGTGTGTTGCATCAAATGAATGAAGCAAAGTAAACCAAAGAAAAGATATGGCATGCCCTGGTGGCCTAGCAGTTTAGTACCCAGTCCAAGACGTGGGGCCAGGGGATAAATAACCAAGATGAACAATTAAATAAAATATATAAAGCACTTAAAAAAAAAAAAAAAAGGATAATATGCAACTAAGAAAGGAAATCTAAGGGTAACAACTATAGATTAGACCTAGATAACAACCAACCCTATTAGAGCAGAATAGAGAATATACAAGGTAGGTCTCTAAGGAGGGGAAAGATTGATAAATTATCTATTGGAATTCACAGAACAGAACAGTTTACGGTCCTAAGAGTCAGAGAATGATTTAGTGATAGGAATTTTAAAAACTGAGCAAATGAAAAAAAGCAACCAACTATTATGCCTAAGAAAAGTAAAAAGCTGTATATAATGAAAGAATCATAATCATTGCATAGTATGTAGCTTAAGTTCCTTATTTGTATAATATAAACAATAAATAATTTAACTCCCAAAATTCCATAATTAAATTGAGAATCAGAGAAAATGTGCATGTAATTATGAGTCACATTCTCATATAGTACTTTATATATGTTTATTACTTTAAGAAACAAATGATGTAACTATGCTATTAAAAATATTTAAGATAATGAATATGGGTGCTTCTGGAGTTCAGTTGTTTTCCCTTCTGAGCATATAATACTATTTGAATTTTTTTAAATACGTATATATATCTTTATCAAAGTAATAAAGATAAGTATTCCTTGCAGGGAGGGAGAAGGTAAGGGCTTCAGTTTTACCTGTAATATTTAATTTCTAAGAGAGAAAAACATGATAACAGTGGTTAATACTGGTAGATAGAAATACTGGCATTTGCTGTTATTTTTTTGCAATTTTAAAACTTATTAACACTGCTGTCCCCAAATCCCAACAATTTTCTATGTAAATGGTTTTCAGATCATTTATCATTCTGCCCACCTGAGAAGACTAATCTTTGTCAGTCTCCATTTAAGACAAAACTCAAAATGTATTTCGAACCTCATACAAAACATATTAGAACCTAGACTTTTGTGACCTAAATAAACTACTGGTAACGTAACTGAAAGTGTTTATAAGCTGCCACTTTTTATAGATAATTCCTGCTACATTTATGACCAACAAAAATTCCCAGATATTTTTCAAATGAACTACTTGCTACCCAACCAGCAAGTCTTCATCCTGTTTTTCTGCATTTAAGGTTTTGAACTTAAACAGAGGGCTTGTTACTCTGTTAAATTTTATTTCATCATGGGTCCATAATTTCATCCTATGGATATAATTTTAAGGCTTTACTCACTGTCAATTAACCTGCAGCTTTATAATACTTACACAGCTGATTAACATGTTTTTCAAGTATTTACTTCATAAATGTCTAAAGATAATCCACCAGAGACTTTTCCAGTGAACTCAAGACTGCAACTTAGCACAATTACTCACTCTTCTACACATTCACTTAAATCAAACCATTTTTTTTTATGTATCAGCAATAAATACATCATGAAGGACTGTGAAACTGCCAGATTATGACCATAACTAGGACAGTCCTCTGATATTCTAACTTCATAACTTTGAACTGAAACAGAATAGAACCCAACAATAAACAGAAATATTTATAAATCAGCTCATACTCTTTTAATACTCTCTATCATCTGCTCACTTATAACTGAATTTTCCCAGGTTTTAACATCAAATTTTGCAGTCTGGCATGCCCTGGTAGAGCAGGGTTTAGGTCAGTCACATCCAAAGAAGCAAGCCACATACATAACCCTGAGTCTGGGGAGAAATAACCAGTATGAACAACTAAAAATAAAAATAAAGCTCCTCATCCTCCTCTTTCTACCAGTCTGTCAACCTCGTTGCTTTCATTCCTGCCTGTATCTTTCCTTAAAAAAAAATTATTTTACATGTCTATGGTTTTCCAATTATTTTCCTTTCTTCTTTTTTGACATTTGTTTGTTTCTGGTCTTAATTTCTCAAAGATTAGCAACAGTGACCCCAAGAGCATCAGTCAGTTAATTCAGCAGTCTGAAAATTAATGAGCCCTAAATCAAATTCATTTTAAATGTTCATTTTTACCATCCTGGGCTAGAGTTTTTATATAGAAATTTAATAATTTGCTCTATACTTTCTTATTGCCCTTGCTTCCAAGTAGTACTCTATTTAGAACTTACTTTTTTTTGGAAGAATTTTATAATTTCTCAAAAAAAAATCCCTTGAGTAGGTTATACAAAAATTAATGGCATTATTCCATTTTATATATAAGGAAACTGAAGCACAGGGATATAACAAATATTTCTCCAAGATCAAAGAGCTATAATGAATCAAAATCTCCTATTGCAGTCTAGAGCTCTTTTCATAAGGTCATGTAAATCTCTAATATAAAACTACATCATAAGACTACACATAAAATTTCTTGCTTAAAAATTGATTTTTCAATTAGTGGTTGACCGGGTTCGCAGAGGAGGCAGGAGTGCAAACGAAATTGTTATAGTCATAAAAGTGGACTATGAGGGATCTAATGGTGATGAAAATATTCTGTACCCTCACTGTATCAATGTTAATATCCTGGTTGTGATATTGTACTATAGTTGTGAAAGATTTTACCACTGGGAGAAACTGGGTAAAAAATATATACAGGAGAGCTTCCCAATTCCATGTGAATCTAGAATGACCTCAAAATAAAAAAATAAATAAAAAATAATTGTATTTCTTTTTTAAACCAATTTCACTTTACAGAGTTATTTAAAATAGCTAGCTAAATTAAAAAACAGAGTCACATATGGGGGGTTCTGAAAGTCAGCAAAGTACACTTCATAAGCAGGGTAAGTCCCACCAACCAAACTCAGAAAATGGTATAAAGTTTCTTGAGAATTAAAAAGGAACCCACAAGATTCTTATTTCCCAAAGCAGCAAAATCAGAACAGTAAACAAATAATTAAATAACCTCAAAAAGAATCACTAGAAATCTTCAAACAACAAAAGCTTTCCTCAACCCACCATACTCTCCACTGCAATCCCCAACTCAGAAAGATTGAGTGGGCAAGTGTGTCACCTTCAACCTGATATTCAAAGACACACATTTTAAGAGTGAAAAATTTTTCTTTTTCTTTTTTCTTCTTCTTTTTTTTTTTTTGCTACTCACAAAGTGCCTGAAGCTTCAACCATTTCCTGCTTCTCCCAGCTGCAGGACTCGTAATTAGGAAAACATTTGCTCAGCGTCTACAGCAGGTTTGGTTAGAAGGATGAGCTCATCCCTTCAAATGCGTAGCACCTGATCCTCAGAATCTGCTCCTCCTCCAGCAAGCAGGTTTTTGTGTTTAAAGTGACACCCGCAACCTGTGCAACCACTTGGTCATAACCAGAACAAGTCCACCCTTATACACACCTAATGCCATGGAGTCATTTCCTGTTCTAACACTTCACACAATTACTAAGTTCAGGTGGCAGCAGTGGCAGCAGTTACCGCTCCTATTATGACCTCACTAGAAAAGGATTTAATTTTCAGCTATAATGGAGATCAGTCCTTCACCAGTATTCTTGTGAACATAGTTTTTTTGCTTCAACAGGTCCTTGCCAGAGTCACATTTTACCAGAATCACTCCCTTTTTTTCAGAATTTACAACTCATTTTCTTGAACCTGGAATGTAATGCTTCCATATCTCACTTATTCTATTTGTCCAGTGTACAAGTCTCACTCAACCAAAGTAGCTAAATTCCCTGCATACAGTAAGAGCCAAGTGCTCCAAACAAGGCACACCCAGTAGCTACGGTGCAAACAAGCCACGTAAAGCCCTAAGACCTGGGTCTTAAACCTGGGGTTGGAAGAAAACAAAAACCAAAAAGCTCCAAACTCAAGTTCGTTCTTCAGTTTCACTACTTTTAAGAAAGCATTTACTATGCCAGAGCTATCTTTTTATTGGTAAAGCACATAATAATCTTAACTCAGGAGATACATAGATTTCATTTCAAAATGCTACAATGTTAGTACCGAGTATCTATAAGCAGAAGTAACTGTATACCAAATAGTCATCATACAAAAACTTCTGAAACCTATTATAAACATAGGTGCTATTTGTGAAAGGGTACTGAACTGGGCTTTGAAAAAAAAATAAATAAATAACCCTTTCCACCTTAGCCTTCCACAGAACCTCTTCCATACTTTTGCCTTTGCCCTAATAAGCCTCTAATAAACTAAAAGACTAAGTAAAGAGTAGGAACTAGTCAGAAAAACGTCATATCCATTAGTAGTTACCTTTGAAAGATGGCAAATAATTTGCCATCAAGAAGGGAAATCCAAAGGCCTTCAACTGATTTAGTAATGTTTAATTTGCTGAGTAGTAAATATAAGGATGCTTACTGGATTATTCTTTTTGATTGTTTTATACAATGTACAATAAAAATTTTAAAACAAAAAAGAGACCTGCACCAAAATGACACGATCAACAATGAAAAGGCAACCCTTCTGGGAGAAAATATTTGCAAATCATTTATGTGCTAAGAACTTAACATACAGAATATATAAAGAACAACAACAGAGAACCACCCAACTTAAAAGCGTACAAATGACTCAAACAGACAGTTTTCAAAAAAAACATACAAATGGTTGATAATCACAAGAAAAGATGTTCAACATTTTGAGCATTCACTAGAGAATACAAATCAAAACTAAAATGGAATACTATCTCACATATTAGGATGGCTACTTATAAAGAAAAACAATAGAAAATAACAATGTTGAGGAGAATATAGAGAAATCGTAGCCCTTGGCTAGTGGGATGTGTAAACCAGTGCAGCTACTGTGGGAAGTGGTATGACAAATCCTCTAAAGACAGAATTATCACATGACCCAGCAATTTCACTTCTGGGTATATACCAAAACAACTGAAAGCAAGGTCTCAAAAATTGTACACTCATGTTTATAGTATCATTCACAATAGCTAAAAATGGAAGCAACCCAAATTAACATATAAGCGAAATACAATATATACATGCAATTAAATATTATTCTGTCTTAAAAAGAAAGAAAATATTAACACAAGATGAACAACATGGATGAACTTTGAGGACATGTCAAGTGAAATAAGTATTTCACAAAGAGATATTCTATGAGTGCTTCTCCCTAGGACCAGAAATAAAAGAAGGATGCCCACTTCTCTGCTTCTGTTCAACATTGTCCTGGAGGTTTGGCCAGGGAATTCAGGGTGAGAAAATAAAATAAAAGGCAGCCATGCCCACACTGGCAAGAAAGAAGAAAAAAGATGACTATTTGCAGATGACATGATCTCATAGATATAAAATCATAAGAAAGTCATAAAACATTATTGGAACTAATCAATGATTCAACAAGATTAAAGATAAAAGATCAATATATGAAGAGCAGTTATACTTCTATATACTAGGAATCAATAATCTGAAAATGAAATTAAGAAAATAATTCCATTCACAAAGCATTAAAAAGAATGGGAATAAATTTAATCAAAGAAATGCCAGATATATACACTGAAAACTATAAACATCATTGACAAAATTAAAGATCTAAGTAGAAACATATCATGTACATTGTTTGTGAGAATTAATATTGTTAAGATGGTAATACTTCCCAAACTAATCAGCAGATTCAACGCTATTCCTAACAAAATTCCACTGCTTTATTTTTTTCAGAAATGATGATCCAAAATCCATATGGAATTGAGAAGGGTTCCAAATAGCCAAAAGAACTTTATAAAAGATCTAAGTTGAAGGACTTATACTCCCTAATTTCAAAAATTACCACAAAACTATAGTAATCAAGATGGTGTGGCAGTGACACAGGAACAGATAGACCTATAGAGTAGTATTGATAATTCAGAAACAAATCCTCACATTTATGGGCAATTGATTTTTCACAAAAGAGCCAAGATTATTCCCTGAAGGACAGAGTTACCTCTTCAACAAGGTGCTGAGACAGCAATCTCCATACAAAAAAGACAGTTCTGCACCCTTCCTCACTCCATGTGTAGACAAGAGCACAAACCATGTCAGAGACCCACATGGAATGGTGACAAAGACAAAACTCCAAAGAGAAATCTTAAGTGTGAACTGTGACCTAGGACTAGGCAATGACTCCTCTGATATGACACCCAGTACACAAACAAAGGAAAAATAAATTACATGAAAAACTTTTGTGCTTCAAAGGGCACCATTCAAGGAGAAAAGACAACCCACAACGTGGGTGAAAATATTTTCAAATTATCTATCAAGAGTTTAGGATCCAGAATGTAAAGAACTCTCATAACTAAGTGATACAGAAACCCAATGAGAAATGCAGGAAGGGGTCAAACAAACATTTCTCCAAGAAGGATGATAAACATGTGAAAATGTGCTCCTCAGGGAAACACAGGCCAAGCACAGTGAGATGTCATTCTCACCCACTAGGGCAGGAACATTCACAAAGTCAGGTCATACAACCATTGGGGAGGATGTGTGCAAACTGGGGAGCCCTCAAGTTTTGCAAATGAGAATGTAAAATGGTGCAGCTATTTCAGAAAATGGCATTTCTTCAAAATGTTAAATATAACGTTATCTTGATCCATAAAAACCAAACTTTGGATGCATGTTGAAAACATGCTTTTCAGTAAAACTCACATACAAGAACTGTGTCTACAATTCAAAGTGAAAACATGTGGCATGTTTGTTAATTCTAGCTTCTTGGTCTCATATCCTCTAAGGCAAATGAATGCAATACTTTCCCCCACACTAAATTGCTGGGTGGGACAATTTTGAAATGTAACAGCAATAACTTTAGGAGTTTGGTCACACTGTTTGTATGCAATTCTGATGCTTTGATTTAAATCTTTCCTTCTACTGTAATTTCTACTAGATGTGCTATCCTAAGTAAAACTTGTTAAATGAATCTTCCTTTTAAAAACTAGGGAAAAAAAGAAAATGGGCATAAGACATGAGGAAAACTGTCATCATAAAGGATATACGAACGGTTAGTAAGCACATGAAAAATATTTAACATCATCAGTCATTAGGGAAAAGTGTAGTGTACTACAATATCACTACATAGTTATCAGAATGGCTAAAATAAAAAATAGTAACACCACCAAATGCTCATGACAGTGCAAAGAAATTTGTGTCACTGATACACTGCTGATGGGAATTTACTTTACTGCAACTGTGGAAAAATACTTCGGTGATTTCTTTAAAAATGAAATATGGCACATCCTGGTGGAACCAGCGATTAGGTCAACTACCTCCGAAGGAGCAAGCCTCATACCCCTAGGTTTGAGTCCTGGGCCTAGGGGGAAGCAACAAAAATGAACAACTAAATAAAAAATAAGTGCTTCCTCCTCCTCTCCTGTTTTCATTCCTGCCCGCACCTTTCCTTTATTAAAACAACAACAACAAAGAAATATGCAGCATATTTTTTACCATATAATCCAGCAATTATATTTTGGACATGTATCCCAGAGAAATGAAAATCTATTTTCATATAAAATTTGAATACAAATGTTCATAAGTCTTTTTCACAATAGCCAAAAACTAGAAAAAGCCCAGCTATCCTTCAACAATGAGTGTTTAAACAAATGGTAGATATCCACATCATGAAGCAGTACTCAGCAATACAAGGGAACAAGGGAACAAACGATTAATAAATTTAACAACTTGAATTTCGACAACTAGGAATTTATGCTGAGTGGGGAAAAAAGGAAAACGCCCAAAGGTTAAGTACTGCACTATTCCATTTGTAAAGCATTCTTGAAGTGATAAAAGTTTTAGAGAAGGACAGATTAGTGTTCACCAGGGATGGGAAAAGAGGTGGCTATATAGCAAGAACAATAAGAATTCTTTATAGTTTTATAACTTTTCAGCTTAACTGTGGTAGTGGATACATGAATCTATGCATATAAAAAAGTTACACAGAACTAATAAACACACAATAAGTACAAGTAAAACTGGGGAAATCTGAATAATATTAGTAGTATATATCAATATACTGTAACTTTACAAAGTGTTACCATTTTGGGAAACAGGGCAAAATGCATTATTTCTTTACTATTTCTTGCAACTGCATGTGAATCTATAATTATCTCAATAAAAATTTCCGTTTAAAAAATATGTGGGTATAAGTAATTTCCCTATGATTTTACAAAGATTGAGCTGACATTGAAATCTCATCTTGACATTTAACTCTGTGCTTTCAACCAGAAATATTGTAAGTAACCTGATAAACTACTTTTAGCAAACAAAAAAAGGCAGTTACTAACAGTAGAAAAAACAAAATTTGTATAAGAAATGTATTACTACATGGTTTAGCTGTGAATAAGATTCATAAAATCATAATAATGTAAACAGTGAAATACTCATATATTAGTTTTCTGTTGCTGTGGAAACAAACTACCATAAATTCAGTAGCTTAAAACAACACACAATTTTTATCTTAAATTTCTTTCTGTACATTGGAAATCCAACATGCTCTCAGTAGGTTAAAATCATGGTAAGGCTACAATCCCTTCTGAAAGTTCTAGAGGAGAATCTGATTCTGTCTTTTCCACCTTCTAAAGGACCCCTTCATGTCTCGGCTTTTGGTCTTCCTTCATCTTCAAAACAATAAAGACTGAGTCCTTCTTAAATAACATCTTTTACTTCCCTCTTCTGCCTTTAACCATCCTTTTAATTACTGTGACTCATCTGCTTAATTCAGTGTAATCTCCCTATTTTAAAATCAACTGATTAGCAACCTTAACTCCCTTTTGTATGTAAGGAAACATCTTCACAAATCCTGAGGATTAGGACATGGCCAGATTTGGACTGGGCAAGGAGAGTACATTATTCTACTTTCCACAACTGGCTTAAATTGTAAATGACCAAAATTGTATTACACCTAACTACACTGGGAGAGAAAGTGTGTATGTATCGAGGGGAAAGAGGGAATAGCACAGAAAATCGCCGTTTAAGCATATTACTTAAAATACATAAGGAAGTAAATTACCCAAAAAGAAAAACAAAAAAAGTCAAGACAACAGTTTTTAAAGTGCTCTGAAGAATAAGAATGAAGAGTAGATAAGGAAGAGTGGGACAGAAAGGTATTTTTCCTTATAAACCTGAAAGTACTATTTCACTTTTAAAAAATATACATGCATTACCATGACTTGATTTCTTTTTAATGGATTCAAATTTGCATAGTTTTATCTCAGTGTTTCGCACAAACAAATATGTTGCATAATGTTAGTAATTCCCCTGGGCACTGCTCAACAACAGCTGAGCAAAACACTTCAGAAAAAAAGAACAATTTGAACCAATAACTACAGAATTTGTTCTGACTAGGGACACATGTCTTTCAGCATTCTGAGTAAGAAACCAAGTTAGAAAGTTCCTAATTAGTTTTCTGGAAAATCTCTGTGATCTAGAAAGGAGTCGACTTCTAATACTCAGGAGCTAGAGTCTGAACAAGAGTAATCCAGGGCATGCCCTGGTGAAGCATTGGTTTGGTTTACTGCCTTCAACTGGCACAGTCCTACACCCCGAGGACCTGTGTTCACCTCCTGGGGCTAGAGGGAAACAACCAAGATGAACAACTGAAATAAAGTGTTTCTTCCTCCTCTCACTGCCTGCCTGCCTCTACTCACCTTCATTTCTGCCTCACCTTTAAAAAAAAAAAAAAAGTAATACAATAGGCTCAGTTAGTTCATGTTAATCAATGCTACCACAAGTAAAATTTCTTTAAAGTCTCAATTCCTGGTGAAAAATGGCATGGGCAAAGTCAAGATGACAGTTTTGAACTGTTTAAGGGACAGAGGAACAGATAGTGTAGACTGCCAGAAGAGTAAAATAGTAAGACTAACTAGAAATAAACCCACATCAGTCTTTGACAGTCAAGAGAACACTGAGCACTGTTGAATTGGAAAGTGACAAATAGTAAAGTGTACTTTTTTACCATTTCCAAAAGAGCCTGGTATTCAATAAAGCTCAAGAAAAGCATTATCAAAGACAATCCACAGCCAGGACTATGGTGGAACAAAACTGAGGTTCCTAGGTGCAAAATTTTAAAAAGCACTAACTCACTAGGTCAAATAACCCTATACTTAGACAACCTGAACTGTGACTCCTTACATTTTGCACTTAACCAACATTTATTATCTTTATTTTGTGGGCTAACCAACTCATGGGTGAGGTAGTCACCCATAATAGTCAAAAACTGGAAACAACCCAAATGTGTATCAACTAATGGAGAAATAAAATATATTAAATTGATATACTATGAAATATTTTCAACCATAAAAAAGAAGGAAATGTTGATATATGCCACCACATGGATGAACCTTGAAACACTATGTTAAGTGCAAGAAGTCAGTCAAAAAGACAACATATTAGTATTTCATGATTCCACTGATATGAAATGTCCAGACTAGGTAAATCATAAAGATAGAAGCAAATTAGTGGTTACCACGGAGTGGGGGTGGGGTGGAGAGTGACCACTAATGGATATATAGGTTCTTTTGGACATGATAAAAATGTAATATAATTGATTGTAGTGAGACTTGCACAACGATGTAAATATACTAAAAAAATTTTAATTGTACAATTTAAATGATTTAATTATACAATATATGAATTATATCTTAATAAAACTTATTTTTAAAGCAGGTACTTAGTAAGTATTGAAAGAATGAAAATGATGAAAGTCACTGTGAAATAAGAACTTCAAATCGAATTTTAAAAAGGAGGTTTTTTTTTGTGACTTTTTAGAGGAGACACAGAAAAAGACAACTCTAAATCAGACTTCTATCCTTTGCCCAATTAAAATTATACCAGAGTTAGATTCATATCAATTTCTTACTCAAAATAACTTGTTCTTTTTAAAGGTGCAGGCAGAAATGAAAGCAAGAAGGCAGACAAAGAGAGGAGGAAGAAGCATTTTATTTATTTTTTATTTTCTTGTTCCTCCTGAAGCAAACCCAGGTCCTTGGTATGCATGTAGACTATGCTATGTCAGAGGCAGTGGACCCAATCACTACTCTACCAGGGTGCTACTCAAAGCGACTTTTGCAATGTGGCAATTTGTGGTTTAAACACTGGTCTTAATTGATAAAACATGACTAACATACATATGTTCTCTGTATTAATAAATACCCTAAAACACTGAAGTGTCTAAAACTTCTCTTTGTAAATGCAAAGTTTATTTTTTCACTTCTGAGAAATAACTAATCATTTCCTTAGAACTGGTGTGCCCCAGAAAGGGTGAAAACAGAAGACTAAAATAATATTGCCCCTTTCTGGGATTTCCAAACACTGAAGAAGCACATGATGAAATATTCTCAGTTATTCACAAGCACCTTTCTGGTGTTCAATGATCATGAATAAAGATGATAAGAGGTTGAGAGAAATGGCAAAAGAGAATAAAGAACTTATTTCTCCTGGCACCAAAGAACTTTTACTAGAGTCAACATCCAGAACAGAATGTACCACCAAAGGAACTGGATCTGCACAAAGAAACAAGAGCCTAGTGCAGGTCAGAAATGAGACAATGGCACATGAATAAATAGTTCTGTTTCTACAGTGAACAAATTTTTCTACAAACTTGACTATGAAACTACTGCATTATCTCAAAGACAGTTATTCAGAAATGTCTTCTCAAGAGAAAATTTAATTGTTTCCTTTGGAAATTACAAATAAGTTATTGACTTCCTGCCAGATTTAAATTAAAACCCGTATCTTAGGAAAAAATGAGCCTACATAGAAGTCACTTCTAAGACTGACAAAAATATATTTTGCAAAAGAATCTAATTAACAAATAAATAAAACTGCTTCCTCTACTTCCCTCCTACCTTCCTCCTTAAAAATGCTTCTTCCTAACATGCCCTGGTAGAGGAGCACCTGCCTCCAGCCTTGGCACTGTCCACATCCATCCCAAGGACCTGGGTTCATGTCCCAGGTCCAGGGGAACAACCAGGATAAACAACTAAATAAAATAAGCAAAATTCTTCTTCTTTCCCTCTTCCTACGTATCTGCCTCTGCTCGCCTTCATTCCCACCTGCACCCTTCCTTTAAAAAAACAAAATAAACATGTTTCTTCCTGGGCACACCATGATGGTCTAGCAGGTAAGTCCACTGCTCCTGACTGGCACAGACCACATGCATCCCAAGGAGCTGGGTCTGCATTCCAGGGCCTGGAGGAACAACCAAGATGAACAACTAAATAAAATAAATTAAATTCTTCTTTCTCCTCTCTCTTAAAAAAAATCTTTGGTGAAGACCACATTAGTGATTGGTTCATGATTAACCTGGATATTACAATTCATTTTCATATTATTTCTTCTGGAAGCAATACTGATTTTTCAGTAGCTATGTATTCCATTTAACTCTTTTATTACTTTCCCAACTCCATACCCAACCATTCCTACTCCTCCCAACACTCAGGAATTTCTTTTATGTCTGAAAAATCCCTTCAGTTAACACTCACAGCTCCCAGAATGGCCTCCTTGTCAGCCTCGGCCTTCTCTTATGTTTTAGTGAATACCTTTCGCTTGCAGGTACATCCAAACCTAAATAGGATAGGGAATTTATCAGTAGCTACCAGAAATGAAAAAGTCTGGATTGGGGTGGAGAGCTACATGTGTGATCAACAACTCTACCTTCTGTATTTGGACACTGAGACACAATATTTAAAGGCAGACATCTACCTTGGTAACTCTGCCTATTCCTGTGTTGTCAGAATTTTCTGCACTAATGGAAATTTTCAATACCTGCACTGTTAAAATAATAGCCACGTGTGACTATCTGTTCACTTAAGTTAGTGCAACTGAGGAACTAAATTTTTACATTTAATTTTAATAGCCACATGTAGCTAATGGTCTCTCTATTAGTACTGCTATCTAGATTCCTACAAGACTAAAGCAATTGCCCTAGATGCCAAACTCTTGGTTGGCAACCAGATTCTCAACCAGGATCTTTTTTAAGAAAAGGCACAGGCAGGAATGAAGGTGAATAAGCAGGCAGGCAGGGAGAGAAGAGGCAGAAACATGTTCTATTTAGTTGTCATCTTGGTTCTTCCCGCTGGCCCCAGGATGTGAACCCTGGTCCTTGAGATATATGTGGACTAGGCTTGCTGGGAGGTGGTCACTGCCCACTACTCCACCAGCAACCTCAGCCAGGATCTTGACAGCCCTCTCTCCTGGAACATATCCTTGTACCCCCTATATTGCTGAGAGGGTCCTACAATGAATAAAGTAATAATGTGGAACTGCAATATTACTACCTGCCTATATTTTAAAGCAGCTATTATATTTAAATATATTTATATATGTATTATATATTTATAAAATATCTATTTATATATAATTTATAAAGATTTCAAATATATTTTTATGTTTAAAGTTTCTGATGCTTTATCCCAACTACTAAAGTGACTTTTCTTTTTTAAGAAAGTTAAGGAGAGGAGGAAGAAGTATTTTTAAAGCAGGAAAAGGAAGCACTTTTATTTATATTTATTTATTTGTGGTTGTTCCCCATCCTCTCCCTGCCTCAGGTCACAAGTCAACTCCAGTCACCTATTTAAAAATTTTGGTGAAGGCATACCCTGAGGGCTAAGGCTAAGTCTATGCCTTGGGTGTAAACCATGCAAAGCCCAAGGACTTGGGTTTGTGACCTGAAGTTGGTTCAACAACCAAAAATAAATTAAAGCATTTCCACTTCTCATTTTTTTTCTTCCTTAAAAATTCCTCTCCCTCTCCCACTTCCTTACTCTCTTTAAAAAAGAAAATGCGGGGGGGAGGGGGGCTGGGGGGGGGGCCGCGGGAGCAAAGGGAAGCATGCCCTGGTAGAGCAGTGGTTTGGTAAACTGCCTCCAGCCAAAGCACAATCCATATACATCCCAAATACACAGGTTTGTGTCCCAGGCAGGGGAGAACAACCAAGATATACAACTAAATCAAAATAAAGTGCTTCTTCCTCCTCTCTCTTCCTGCCTGCCTGTCCACGTACCTGTCTTCATTCCTGCCTGCATCTTTAAGGGGGAAAAAAAGGATTTAATAAGGTAATACAATTCAAGATTAACATGGTAGAATCCGGGGACAAGAAAAGATGTTAATCATTACTCAAGGAAATACAAGTAAGACCACAGTAAGATGTGAGCTATTATCAAAAAGATTAAAATCAAGTTTTGCTGAGGATGTGGAGAAAAGGGAACCCTCTAACATTATCAGTGGAAATATGAATTTGGCAGCTGCTATGGAAAACCACACAGAGATTTCTCAAAAAAACTAAAATAGACTTACCACAGAACCCAGCTATTCCACTTCTGGGCATCTATATGAAGAAAACAAAAACACTCATTCAAAATGACATGTGTACCCCTATGTTCACTGCAGCATTACATACAGAAATCAAGATAGGGAAACAACCTAAGTGCCCACTGACAGGTGAATGGATAAAGAAAATGTGGCATATATGCAAAATGGAATAAAACTCAGCTATAAAAGAAAAATATGAGGCATGCTCTGGTGACAAAGAGGCTAAGTCTGCCTGCAGCTGGGGCATAGACCATGCAAAACCCAAGGACCAGGGCTCTCACCTGAGGACTGGGGAAACAACATCAACAAAAGAATCTCATTCTCCTTTTCCTCCCTTCCTTCAAAATGCTTCTTCTACTCAAAGAAAATTTTAAAAAGAAAAGAAAAAGATGAAAGCCTGTCCTTTGCAACAATATGAGTAAATCTTGAAGGTATTATGCCACGTGAATTAAGTCAAGAAAGCAAATACTGTATGATTTCATTCCTGTGGAAGACAAACAAACAAAACAAAAACAAATGCTTAAATTCTGACAATAAAATGGTGGTTACCAGAGGGGTAAGGAGATGGGCAATTGAATAAAAAACATTAGTTGTATGGTGGTGCGTAGAAACTAGACTTTTAGTGGTGATCACAATGTAGTACACACAAATGTTGATAAAGTTTTACACCTGAAACACATGCAATGCTATAAACCAATGTTACTGCAATTAAAAAAAAGAAAAGAAAGAATCAATAGCTTTGCTGTATGCCAGCAACAGCCAATATTTAAAGTGTCATAAGGCAGGGCATGCCCTGGTGGCTCAGGTGATAAGCTGACAGTATGCTACCTGATGGTCCACATAAAACCAAGGAGTGGGGAGGAACAGACAACCTCAAAATTCCTTCAAAATGCTTCCTCTTTTCCCTCCCTTCTTCTCTTAAAAAAAATACCTACAGCAAAAATAAATAAAAGTCCTAAGGTAAAAGGTCCCAATTGCCTTAACAAATAACTGTAAAATACCTAGACATTAACATGTACAAGATCAATATGGAGATAAATAGAAACTTCCCTAAGCGTTTTTTATCTTAATAGAGGGTATCCTGAATAAAGAATATTTTCTTCCTAAATGGGAATTTTCATCATTGTAAAGATATAAATTCTCCCATTAAGTATTGGAGATAATCTATTGGCTTCAATCATTAAGTAATCTATTGGCTTCAATCAATCCCCAAAGCAATCTCAACAGAATTTTTGTTTGTAATGAAACCTGAAAAGCTGTCCCTGAAAGAAAAAAATACAGAGACAAAGAGACCTGTCCTTCAAACACATAATAAAATCAGAAATAATTAAAACTGGTTGACAGTGACCCAGAAATAAGCAGATCAACTGAAAAGAGCAGAGTAACACACACAGACACACACGCACACACACACACACGAGCAAAGTAAAATATACACACATATATGCACACACACAGATAAGGCTATTCGTCAATTTTCAAACATGATAACTTAAGAGCTCTCATCAGTGAAGAAAAGAGAAGCTATTCGACAAATAGGATTGATCGGTCAACTGCACATTTTTGGAGAAAAAGTTACCTCATAAAATACACAAAAATAAATTCCAGATTGATTAAAAAGCTAAATATTTTTAAACTAGTAAAGTGTTACATTAAAATACAGTAGAGTATTTTTATAATTTGGGGATGGCGAAAGCCTCCTTAATCAAGTTTCAAAGTCCAGAAGTCATTAACTATATGAAATTTAAAAACTTAGTGTATCAACAGATAACAGATAACACACTAGAAAACAGTAACATGTACATTACAAATATATACATATAAACAGCTTAATATCCATATGCATATAAAAAGTTCTTGCTAATAGATAAGTAAAACAACCAGCTAAAAAATAAGCAAAAAAATAAAATAAGTTAACAGAAAGAGATATAAACAGCCAATAAAGAAATGTTTAAACTCACAAGAAAACTGGAAATTACAAATTAAAAATATTTTTGTCAATTCTGTTAGCAAAGATGCACAATTGATAATAATAAATGTTAGCAAGTATGTAGGGCAAGCGTATAGGCACTTTCATAAATTGCTAGTGGAATGCAGAATGACTGTCTAAAAGGCAGATTGGCAATGTATTTCAAAACTGAAAGCATGCTACCTTTTTAAGCAACAATTCTAGACACTCTAGAAGTATTCTAGAACATATGCACAGGAGACAATAAGGGGTGTTCAAGTTAAAGTTATCAGTAATTGCAAAAACCTGGGATAACATAAATGCCCATTAATAAAGGAACAGGTAAATAAATAATAGTAATTCAAATCAAAATACAAACAGCTGTTAAAATGTGTGCTAACAAGATGACCTAACAGGTATATTGCAAATTTTTTTAAAGATGCAAAAAATATATATTATCATTCCATTGACTTTAAAAAGGTATTAATAGTATCTTTCTATGACTCTTCAAATTATCTCTTCCATGAAGTGGTATGAAGAAAAAGACCACACATTTTCTAGAAGGTAGAGATGCTGGCAACAGGAAAGACCAACTCAAGCAGCTTATTAGACAGATAAACTAAGGAATCCATCGTGATTATTTGACAATCCAGTCCATTAATAAACAGTGACAGCTTTCAAATTGGAGGGGAAAAAAAGCTATAAATATATAAACTAAAAAAAAAAAAAAAACATATAAAAAGGACTGGAAGAAAACCCATCAGACTTAGGTATCTGGAAGGGGAATCTTTGCTTCTTGACCTCTATATAAAGTTTTGGGTTTTTTTTAAATGTAGGCACACCCTGGTGGCCTAGAGAATAAGGCCACTGGATGTAGTCCACATATATGCCAAGGACCCAGGTTTGAGACCTGGGGCTGAGGAAAACAGGCAAGATGAACAATTAAATAAAAATAAATATTTCTTCCTACTCACCTTCATTCCTGCCTGCGTCTCTCCTTTAAAAAAAGAACTATTTTTAATTTAAATTCTTTTAAGTGTATTATCTATTTAAAAAAAATTTTTATAGAGGACGGAAGGAGAGTGGATTGTTAGAACATGAAGAAGCATTTTTATTTGTTTATTTTGGTTTTTCCCCAGGCCCTGGGTCAGAAAGCCAGGTCCTTGGGCTTTATATGGTCTACATTTCAGTCATCTGAGCCACAAGCATGCATCAAATATTTGTAAAAATTTTACAGTGTTTTAAAAGAGACATTATAAAGGAAAGTCAAGAAAGAAAAGTAGGTATGTCCTGGTGGTCTACTGGTCTGGCACACTCTGGATGCAGTCCACAAACATCCTCTCTCTTCCTGCCTGCCTACCTCAGCTCACCTTCATTCCTGGCTATACCTTTCCTTTAAAAAAAAAAAAGAAAGAAAAATAATAAATATGAGGAAATTTCCAACTTCAGAGGATAATTTCGTTTTTTTGTTTTTGGTTTATTCTATGGTTATTTACTACTGTCCATATAAGTGCTGGGAAATTAACACTTTTACACATCCCTGGAGGAATTTAAATGGATAGAACCTTCCAGAGTTTATGTGTATCAACCCTTCTGGAGAAGTTCCATTCTCAGACTTCAAAACTCTTCCTCATCTCATTCTCTTGCTTTGAATCTTTCTTGGAAAATTGTCTCAATGCCTCCAAAATAACTCACATGAAAACATGGGGACCCAGCCCACTTAGTTAAAAGGCTTTATAAAACACAAGAATGTCATTTATACCCATGTGCTATTTCAGTTAATATCTATACAGATGAGGGACTGCTGCAAAAAGTCAACTAAATGAGGGGGAAAAATTCACTAATTACAAATCTTTGAATTTCTTAAGACTATTAAGTATTAAATATTAAGTATTAAATGTATTCTTTCACTTTTTAAAAGTTTAAATATTTATTACAACGGCCCAGTAATGCAGCTAGAAAAATGAAAACAGAAAAATGAAAGGTAATATAACAAACCAAACTGTAAGAAACATTTGAATAAATTAATGCATTTATCCTAAGTAGGAAGTATAAATACAGTATAAGGAAAACAAGTAATCTGTATGTACTCTGTCATCTACCCAGAGCCTCCTGACAACACTGGTTTCCTAAAATGAACTGAAAGCATCTTTAACTCTATGCACAATTATTAAATATAATTTGGCAATATGGTACAGTAGAAAGAACACTTAAGTGGAAATAGGACACCTGAGACATTCTGGCTGTATGACTTTAGGCAAAGTTCTCTAGGCCATAGTTTTCTCAATATAAAAAAAATAGACTGAACTGGTTGATCTCTAAGCATTAATATTAACACTTCACTGATGTTATTTGTCATTCTTACTAGATTTATAAAGAAATCTTGTACTAAGATATAACATTTGAATTTCAACCAGAAAACTAGATCTTGGACTTTGAAATAAAGAGTTTAAAAATATGAAGCAAATATATAAAGATATGTGATATGCATATTTTCTCAGTATTTAAAAATCTACAACCCTTGACTCAGGCAGCTAGGGTGCAGGCTATAAAAGTTGTTGACCCAGCTTCTTATCTGTGACCAAAGGGAAAAAGAATTTTTTTTTTAAAGGAGAGGCGCAGGCAGGATTAAAGGCAAGGAGTAGGCAGGCAAGCAGGCAGAGAGAGGAGGAGGAAGTATCTTTATTTCATTTTTATTTAGTTGTTTACACTGATTGTTGCCCCGCAGACCCAGGATTCAAACCCAGGGGTATGTGGCTTGCTCCTTCCAAGGTGACTGACCTAACTTCTGCTCCATCAGGGCAGGAGGGAAGTGGGGTGGGGAGGAGTTTAAAAACAAAATGAAACAAAAAACTATAGAATTTAAAATGCTTGACTAAATCCCTTGAAATCTTTGTAAAAACATTTGTCCTTTATATGAATGTAGATGACCATTTCCACTATTAAAATGATCACTCTTTAAAAGTTGACAAATGTTAACAATTGCTTGTTACAACTATTTTCTCAGGTACAGTCCACTCTACAATTTACACAGCATGAATATGGTAATTTACTCAATTATCTGTACAACAATACAAAATTCATACTTAGCATCAAGCTAATATTCAAATTAGATCCCTGTATGCAGTATAAATATTTGAGGAAAAAATCTATAAAAACACATAAATTTTGATCAATTCTATTTTCTTATCTCTGTACCTCTTCCCTCATCCTGAAGTTCCCTCCCTGCAAAAGAAATACTACTTAGGTTCTTCCAATCCCATGAATTCCCAACTCCAATTTCCAATTTGTCCTTTACTAGTTCTGTGATCTCTGGCAAATCCTTCATTTTCTAACTTTAGTTTTTTTCTCTTTAAAACTGAAGCATTAGTACTATACCACTGAAGAACTGTGATGTGAAGATAAAACGATGTAACTGGCATGGCACATTAACAATAGCTCAAAAAATGTTACTTGTTATACTTATTATTTATATTAATATTATTATTATTTACTTGAGAATTCTTAGAGGTACTTAAGAGTAATTTTGAAATATTATTAAATTATGAATTGACCTATGAATTTTCTTCAAGTTTCCATTCTAACTTTTATTTCATCTGAGAAATGTATGTGTTTTATTGAGAACTATATATAGTTTATAATTTGCCTAATATTTTGTAAGTTTTTTAATTGTTTCTTCTTTTTAGTCTTTCCAACTATGTAAACTCTTCAGGGCCAGAACCATGTTTCATAAGTCAGTGACCATATATTGTGCTTAGTGAGTTCTAAATTATCTGTTTCTCTATTATTCTCCCTGCATAAACTCTGAGCAAGTACAAGGCAGAGAGCAAGGCTTACTTGTATTTGTATTCTGAAGGCTAGTATTCAGATACAAAATAGGTCTCAATAAATGTTTGTTGAATGGATAAATGAATGAATTAATCTTTTTTCCCTTGTAATGCCTTTACACAGTACTCTACACATAATAGGAACTCAAGAAATCTCATTAATGAATTCATGCAGAAATATTTGGAATCCAACCACATAAAGCTTTATCTTGCCTCATAAAAGTACATCTACTTTAAAGTTTAGCTACTGACAATACAAATTAAGAATTTTCATCTAATATATCTCAAATAAATATGTTCAATGTCAAACCACATTAAGGCTAGCTGTAGAAGGATCTAAAAACCATTATTCTAAACAATGAATTTATGAATTTCAGCACAGAAAAATAGTTACATAAAATAAAAAAAGGGGTTATCCCAAATATATATTTACAAAGGTAGTAAGAAAAGTAATCAGGAAGCTTACATCTGTAGATTGAAATGGATTATTTTTATGCCTGAATACAAGTCGTTTTCACTAGAAATGAGAGTTAACAGCCCTTGGGACTCAAAGACTAAATGTTTTGCCCTCTCAGTGATTTTAACTCTTAGGAAATTCCTTTTATTTCCAAATCGACAGATATTCAAAACTTGACTCCTAAAATAAAACCTCATCCATTTCTTAAAAGGTAAGTAACCTGATACACCTGAAACTTATTTAATGCTGTAACCCAATATTATCGCAAAAAAAAAAAAAATTCATTTTTTAAAAGGCAAATAATATGAGTAGGCATACTTTGGAAACACTAGGTTTTATATTCAAGTAAATTATTCAAGTAAATAAAACTATCCCTAGTGTTCTGACTGTCGCTGCAGCAATAGCAACACTTTTGTTCGTTTTTAAGTTACATTTGTGGAAGACTTAAGAGTCTTATTACACACTCACTGTATCGTCTAAATTGTTACACTGCATATGTAATTACGTAAGTACACAGTAAAGGAATTCTACACTTGAAAGCATCTAGGAAGAAACATGATCCTAGCACACACCTACTTCATCCTACTCTCTCTGCTTTAGAGTACGCAAATCTTTGGTTTTGGTTTTGGGGTTTTTTTTTTTCCTCAAGTTCTCTCTCCCGCCCCCACCCCACACTTTCAGAGTAGCTATCAATCATTATCCCACTCAAGACTCTCCACCGACTGAACCTTTTCAATTACTAATAGTTCACCAGGAGCCCCCTTTCACATCATGAGTCTATTTCTTTGGAAGGCACCCAGGTTGGTCGGGGGTAGCGGGGCGGGACGGGCAGGGGGGCCGTAAATTGCGCGAGACGGTTCGGACGCCACCACTATTCCCGCCAAGCTATTTAGAACCCACCCAGATCGTCGCACTTAGTCCCGAACCTCCTCGGGAGGACCCGCGAGAGCTTCTAAAGTCTGACACCACCACTCCATACCCACCAATGCAAAGCAAACCCGGCCCAACGTCCATGCTTCCATTCAACATACCCTCCTCCTCGCTGTACCCCATTTCTTCCTACTTACTCCTCGTTATAGACCAGTCTCTATCCAGCGCCAAGTCCCCAGAACCTTCTTGACCTCCAACTTACACACCCTTCCACACTCAGCCCCTATCCTTTGAACCTGCAACACCCGGCCCCTCCTCCTGGACTTGTAGCAGCTCCAGCCCTCCCCACATGCCCTAGTGCCGACCGGCGCCGCGTCCCTGTACCAATTGGTCCCGGGTCCTTCACCACACATTACACTCAGGCCCATTCCTCCCGAGACCCGACTTTCCCCCCGACCCTCCTCAGGCGCTACCCACTGTACCCCGTTATCCCGGCCCCGCCCCCCTAAGGGTGTCGCACTCACCACTTATGCCGCCGCATCCTTAACCGCCGCTGCTGCTATAGCTACAGGGAGCCAAGGCAACCAGCTCTCGCGACACTTCCCCCAGCTACGGCGAGAACAGCCGAGAAGAGCGTCTCTGAAGAAAATAAATGAGTCAGGAGCGGGCCAAGTATTTCTCGCGATAGCATTGTGTAAAATGGCTGCCGCAAGGCGTGTCAGGGATGGTCTGGTAGGGTCGGAGGTGAGCGAAGACGAGGAATGATCTTGATCTGTTTGGAGAATCGGAAAACTATTGCAGGCAGGACAACCTTGGGCAAAGTTAGCATGCACACCTTATTCTGCGATAACTTTAGGGTTGTGGTCTTATTTCCCCAGTGCCTCAAACTTAGAACAGTGTCGGCTTTTTACTGAACTTGTGTCCTGGCATTTTCCTTCTACTGACGGAGAAGTTAGAGATAGAGCGAATAAGTCAGAAATTGACCCTCCCATCTCAGTTCCCTTCCTTCAGAAGTTTTCATCCATCTTTCCCTTATGCTGGTTTGCATATGGTATTTGGCGTCACATCGGTTGGCCAAACCGAAATGGAAAACACAAATTTAGGGGGAAAAAAGTAATGTAAGCACAGATGTTTGACCCTGAATGCTGAAGGGAACCACAGGTATTTGATTTGAACTTTTCATTTGTTGCTTGTCTCCCTGTGGACACATCCTTACTTGGTAACTCAGCGCTTACTTGTAGGGCTTTCTCACAGCTCTCAGACAAATGTAAATACATACTGATTGAGTAGAATCTAGAACAGGTCTGTTTAAAAAACAGTTGGTCAGACAAGAATTGTGATCATTTTCCAATATATACAAATATAAAATTATGTACATCTGAAACTAATGTCATTATACCTCAATTTTAAAAAAGGAAAAAACCTATAGGTACAAAAATATGGATGAATCTCATTACCATGTTGAGTGAAAGGCTAAACATACAAATCTATTATATGTCAGAACAAGCATCTAATGATGATATGATCAGAATATTGATTACTCCCGAGACATGAGAAACCCAAGTTTCTGGAAATATTCTATATCTGAAATGAATGATAATTACAAGGTGTAAATATATGAAAGTATTTATTAAACTCTATGCTTAACATTAGTGTCTTTCATGCAATCTCCAGTATGTTATAGTCAGTAAAACTTTAAAAAAAAGAACATCCATCAAAAAATGGGGACACAGGGAAAAGCCCCCCTATCTTTGAGGTTCATCATGGAATGGATGAACAAACAAATCACACAGGGTTTAGGAAAAAATACCTTATTTAATGTGTGTATGGAGAATTTACATGGCAGTAAATTCTAAAGTAAATGGAAGAGCACATACTTTTACCCTGTGCTGAGGCTTGGGAAAGGGGGTCTTCACACAAGGGGATGACTCATCTCTATTCAAAGTGAAGATAGTTTCCTAGATAAAGAGGACAAGTTTACAGATAAATTTAAATCTGTATTAAGACCTTCCCAAACTACATTCTTCGTGATAAGGGAACAAATGACCACTTTTTTACTAGCATAGTAGCATAGGGAGTGGTGATCTCTTCAATTTATAAATTCTGTGATAATTTGGTAATCCTGATTATCCCAATTTCTAATCAGCTATATAAAAAATTAACACCAGGGTCATGGACACCTATTTTCTAACCACAACACCCAATAGCTGCTTAGCTTTACCCACATATGGACCAACACGTTTTTGTGCATGATTATTGGTCTTATGTACTATTGAATAAACGTGTCTTTGTATATACCTATGAATGTGGTTTCATGGGTGTGGATATGAGTGTGGGTGTGTAAGCAACCGAGTTCAAGTCTGGTCTTGAAGTCTGAATAATGACTGTTTAGTATTCAACTTTAATTAATCTCTGTGCATTGTTAGTCTCAGTTTTCATCGGCCCCCAAATATCAGAGAAAGAATGAGTTCAATTCCTTGAAGTTTATTGACTGCTACGAGTGGCAGAGCAAATTCCATAGAAGAACAGATTCCCAGATACAGAGCAAGTACAAAGGGAGCTCTGAGTTGATGGTGAAGAAGACTTGTAGTGGGCACTTGCACTGAAAGATGGAAAGATCTTTCCTTCCTTTTTCCCTCCAATCCCACAAGTATACTGGATTATAATGAGGGTATCCTACTCAGCATTCCCTCTCCAAATTGGAACCAGAGAAGGGAAATTTGATGCAAAGTACAGGAGGAAATTCCTCACAGCTCCTCTGTTTCTCCATCTAAGGGGATGCCAATATCCACATTATAGTCTACAGGTTCCCCAGAGCTCAGCCAGGGAATAGGGGTTCGATTGAAAGAAGGTCTGTTGGAGAGATTCTGGTTGTAGAGGATCACAGGTTCACTCAGCAAGGGTCCCAGATCAAATTTGGGCACCTGGAAGGTCATGTGTTTGGAGGCCTTCTCATATCCGCCATAGGGCATTGCCGTCCTAAAGAGACATAGTAATTAAAAAAAAAACATAACAAAAAGAACAGATTTTTATCAGTGAAAAGTTACTCTGAGGATGAGGAAGTCTGTGGATTCTAGTTTGAGATTGCTATTCTCCTTAACTCCAGTCCCCTTTCTAGTTTGCTTGTTTCCCCACAGTTAATAAGGAGTCTAGTGGGTACTAGAGTCTCATGGATAGCTGTGACTCACACCAGCATTTCATAGAAAGTGACCCAACACTGTAGCTCCCAGTGTCTGAGGCCACCTTATTACAAGAGTCGTTTCTCAAAGGCCCCACCTCATCTCCAGTAGATGGTGGATAGCCTGGCTAAGAGGAATTAGCCTTTCCTGAAAAATTCAGACTCCTTAGGACCAAATGCAAAAACATTTGTCTAGTAATTATCCTGCTTTCACACAGATCTTCCTGTCCACAATGTAGAGAAGTCCAGTTCCAAAATGACAGATAGATAGTATAGTATAAAGAAAAAGAATAATAGTACAGGAAGAGTATGGAATCCTAATCTAGAATGAAGGGAGCCTCAAGAGACCTTTAAAAGTATAATATAGTATTTCCATTTTCCAGTCAAGGCAACCAAAGCTCAAAAGAAGGGTGACTTTCCCATGTCCAAACAGCTAATAAGTGACCTATGTGCTAAAATTTAAATCCTGCCTCCCAGCACAATTTTCCTTCATCATACTGTCCTTTTTTCCCAAGCTAGAGTGAGGAGATCAAAGGCCATATTCCTCCGCTCCCTCCCCAGCCTTCTTTTAAAACATTTGAACCAAAGTCTCCATCCCAACTAAGGATAGGCTACCACACCCTGGAATGTATCTGATTCCTTCCCCACCACCCCTACCTGTTGAAGGACTTATATTGGGGGAGTTCAGCTTTGGCCCCATAGGCCAGCAGATCGATGCCAAGTTCCACTTTTTGCTGGGGATCAACCCCCATGGCTCGCTCCCATGGGGAGATATAAGTCTTGAACACAGTGATATGTTTTCCTTCTCCACCTGCCTGGTCTCCTGGCAGTCATGGGAGAGAAAAGTAAGTCAAATAATAGCAATTAGTAGTCAGTGGATCTTTTTCTCATACCGCTGCACTATTAAAGTTGCTGGGGTCAGGAACCAAAGATAGAACATCCTGATAATTATATCGGGTTTGTAGAATAACAACAGCCTGGGGTCAGATCTGTGACTGAAACCGACAGCTAGAAAGGTGACTGAAAGACAAGGCTTCTGGGTGAAACAGACACATCTCTATATCCCCACAAACCCAGAAACACATATCCCAGCATGCCTTCCCTACTCCGTATACCCAATCTAACCCTCTTTCCTGGGGTATTTCTGTTCTAAGGATCAGACATATTACTCTTGAATGAGATACTTACCTGTTCCTGTCTCATCAACCCCTGCTGTGCCAGCAGCTCCTCCTCTTCCAGTCTGGCCCCCAGGACCACCTGTACCCCCAGATCCAGATCCAAGACCCTGATGGTGCTGCTGGTCAGAGCCATAATGTCCAGCTGAGCCACTTCCCCCTGCCTGAACTCCCCCACTTCCCTTGCTGTAGGAGAATCCCTGACCAGCTGTACCC
The DNA here is from genome assembly GCA_004363575.1 of Solenodon paradoxus. Lineage (NCBI taxonomy): Eukaryota > Metazoa > Chordata > Mammalia > Eulipotyphla > Solenodontidae > Solenodon > Solenodon paradoxus. The sequence goes on along the minus strand of RJWH01000213.1, from coordinate 196,962 downwards.
AGCTGTCCCCCTACTGTGGGAAGAAATTTCTGGAAGTGATCCTGAAAAGAAAGGACAAAGTGAGGGGAAGGTTAGCAAGGAGTATTGCAAATATACAAAGACAGAGGTAAGCATGGCAAGGAGGAAGTGGTTGAAACAATGCCAACCAGAAGACAATGAGTCCTCTGAGCTTCCCCACTCCAATATTTGGATAATAGATAGCCTGACTGGGAGGAATTAAAATGTCCTTAAGAGGCAGGCCCCTGTTGGCTCAGTTCCTCCAATTATACCTTAGTATGGGGACTCACATTCTCCATACTCCTCTTTCCCATGCTTATCAAGACAAGAGGACCAAGACTTCTACTCAACTAAAATTTAGAAGACGGGGTTGACCTGGAGAACCTAGCTTTAATTTGAAGAACTAGAGAGATCTCTGCCCTCTCCCTCTTCTCATTTTGTCTACCAGACAGAACTTTCTTCTCTCTTCCTCTCCCTCTCTCCTCTTGGCACCTGTTGAACCAGGATTTCCTGTCAGTGAAACTGTAGTGGATAGGAAAGAGAGTGGCCAAAAGGCAACACTGGATTCAGCCCCAAAGTCTAAAAATATACCCACAGAGTCCTTCAGGAGGCTCCCTGACCACCCTGCCCCCACCCCACCTTCCAATCTCCACCCAGTGTAACCAGATCCAGCCTAGGAGGAGGGTTAGATATGACCAGCTCAGCATTTTCACTCTGCTCCTACCTAAGGGCCAAAGGCAGACACTCCTGCTGCTGGTCCCCTGTGAATCTATTTGTATCTCCACTGGCTGCAGAAGAAGGAGAGGAAAAGGACGAGAGAAGATATCCTCCTTAGCTATAACATCTTATGCTTGGCTCCTCTCCAATCTCTACTTCTCTTTAGAAAAGGATTCTGACTAGGGGATTTAAGATCTTAAAGAATGGTTTTAGTTCTCACATCTGGGTTCCTTAGACTTGACCCAGGAGATAAAAGTATGGCCCAAGAAGGAAATGGCTGTAAAAATTCATTTAACTCTTTCTAGGGTTGCCAGATTAAGTAAGTACAATTACAGGATACTAGTTAAATTTGAATCTCAAATACACAGTAGTTTTTTTATAAATATGCCCCAAGTATTACATGAGACATACATACATACATGTGTAAAAGTGTACATATATACGTATGTGTGTATATATATGTATGTATGTATGTATCTCCCCACATCCCTTAAGGAAGGAAGGGAGAGGAGGAAGAAGCATTTAAGAAAGGAAAGAAGAAGAGGAAAAAACATCTTTATTTATTTATTTGCTCGTTCATTTTTGTTTTTTAACCCAGGTCCCAAGTCTGGAACCCCATTCCTTTGGCTTTATGTAGTCTGCAAGCACCCTAGCATATCAGTGCCCTGAGCCACAAAGGCATGCCCAAGACATACTTATATTTTTTAAAGTATTCATTATATGTTTGAAATTCAAATTTACTGGGTATGTAGTGTTTTTTCAATTTAATTTGATTTTGATGTCCCAAATATTTTATGGAACATACATACACTAAAAAAAGAATTCATTCACATGTATCTCAATTTTATAATATAGGATTGGGTGTCCAGTGTTTTATCTGGCAACCCTATGTTTAACACTTACCCATAAAGGAAATGAATTTTTTCCCTGAGAGTGTAGTATTCCCCATTCCCTTTTACTGACTCTGAGATAGAGACTAAGTTTCAGAGAGGTTGACTATAACTCATTCTGGAGATACTAGAGGCCTGTGTGTGTGCGTGTATTTAATACATACTTTTGCAAGGAGGGGAAGTTGATATTTTGGAGATTCGGGGCCTTCCAGAAGCTGTCAGAAGAGGCAATAAGCTTTGAGAGAAGTAACATTTTGAACTTACCATTGAACTGTCAGAGAAGATATCAGGGTGGTTTTCATAAATAAATTTCTCCACACGCATCTGACGCAATTTGAACATTTTGGAGCCCCGGTTAGTGAGCAGAGACAGCTCCTCCAACATCACATCCCTGGGGACACTGATCTTCTTGCCCAGGTTCAAGCCTGAACTCTCCTGTCCACCTTTCAGGAAAGCGGGGAGGAGGAAGCAGGAGAAAGAGAAAAGTTGGGTTTTCTAGTCTCAGAATGAAGAATACACAGAATGCATCTACAACTAAGTGCGTATCCAGAAGAGATCACTGAGGGGAGCAGACATTGTGATGTTTGATCAAATTCTGTCTAGTGTGTGAGGAATTTTGGTTTCTGAGGTGTAGAATTGGAGAGAACGCATGGAAACTAGGATGCAGAATGGAAACAGTGGGGATACTAGACTAGAGAAGATGAGTAAGAGAAAGAGAGCATGGGATATAGGGCAAAAGGAGTAAAAATCATTTTCAATTGAGGGCACTGGGGAAACCACAGCATGGGAGAAAACCCACAGGCCAACAATAGTTGGCCACCTCTAAATATAAACTCCTGTTTTAACTCCTTTCCTTTCCCATCCTCTCAGTGAACACTGGCTGCAAACAGCCTCAAGGTATTGGGAGAACTCTTCACATACATGTATTCCTGCCACCTTCAGGAAAATGCCTGAGCAGTTTTCCATCTTAAGTGTTTCCATAAGTTCTCTAGCTCTGGGGAAGAAGTAAGGAAATTAACCATTTATTGAGACCTTACTCCATGCCACTCTCTACCATTACATTTTCCTCCACTGACCTGTGGCCTTGAACCTATGCTAGGGAATGTAGGGGAGGGTATTATTGTCTCATTACTGTGTCAGTAGATTTTCCCTAAATTCTTTGCTGCAAGCATTTTCACCACATAACTAATTGACTGTGAAGCAATTTTGCAATAAACAACTGGTTAACAGTTTGGTTTTTCAACTGACAAAATTTTCCTATCTTTATATTACAAAATTATGGTGAGCCCCCCACCCCCACCCTGCTACTCTGTGGCTAAAGCAGCTAAGACACAGACTGTGAAAGCCATGGAGCCAGGTCAGGAACTAAGGTGGGTAGTGTCAAAAAAAAAAAAAAATGGTGATAAAAATTACTGGAAGTGTGAAATAAAAGTGTAAAGCCAGATTGCATACTTTACTAGAAAATGATAACATATCAATTCACAAATCCCTTGGTGAGTACAGTCATCCCTCACATTCATCAAAACCAAAAGCTTACCAAGCCATGGCAAATATAAAAGCGGCAGCTAGCAATTCACAACAGTCTTTAAGAGCATGAGTTATCAGTTCTTTAGCTAATTTAGATATAATAGTTTGTCTCTAATGCTGTCTTTAGCAAATTTATCAGACAATGTTAGAAGATGGAGCAAAAACAGAATCGAGTTTCTTCTAGTGTCTAAAAGAAATGGTTACATGATTCCTGATCAGTATAAGTTTCTTGAAAATGGTGAATTTTTTTGTGCTATTTGATAGTGAAGAAAATAATGTAGAGAGAACTTTGGTATTTGGCACAGAATCTAGCATAGATGATTTGGTGAAATATAAGGACTGGGCACATAATAGAACATTTACATGTAGTCCAAATAAATATGACCAGTTATATATGTTATATGTAATGATAACAGCAGCATCTCATATCTGCTGAGGAAATATAATAATATGCTATCAATAGTATATAAGGCTCTCACAATGTAATGCAAAGTTCAGTTACAAATATACATCCAGGTATTTGGAAACTTATACTTCTCTTAATGAAGGAGAAAATTTTAATGAAAAATTGAGTGTTTCATTATGCCTGTTTATATTAATGTCCCTTTTTTATTTTTTTAATGGTAAAATTGTTTTACAATCAATTAATTGTGTAGTGAAAATGTTTGCTGCAAAAATGTTCATAGCAAGAAGCTACATGGAACTCTCAGATTACAAGGTGAAAAATAATGTTGAATCTTTCCTCTTTCTCCCTTTCCCTCTTCCTCCCAACTCAATTCCTTTCTCACTACATCTCTTGGATAGATGTATGTGTATATGTGTATATGTGTTTGTGTGTGTGTGTGTGTGTGTATACACACACATATAAAACCTTATGATATTTCTTGGACTCTTGGGTCAGAGATGGACTTAATCAGAAGTCCACACTAAGTAGGTACAAACATTCCTCACCTCCAGTGAGTTCCATGATCAATTTGCTGGATTTCCTCTTCTTGTTGGGGGCTGGGGTTCCTGAGAGTGGCATTGTGGAGATGGAGTCTGCCTATATAGGGTGGGACAGGGGAGTTGGAGGATGAACAGAGACTGGAAAGGATGAGTGTCTATAGTAAAATGGTACTTCTTAAACTAGGATTAAGGGCTTCAGGAAGCAAAACTGCATTAGACTTTCAAAGAAATAAATATTCCCCCAAGGTGAAAACCCATTGCCTTAGGCCTCTTTTCTTGGGAGGCAAATAGAAGTATAATATGCACCTCCTGCCCTTACCTGCTACTAACCTCTTTTCCTATGGTCTTACATATAACAGAGGCAGGAATTTGGAACACTCTATGTTGGGGAGTGGCAAGGGGGCAGGTAAAACAAGCAACTCCTAGGCACCCAGCGTTCATTGGCTTGGCATAATTTGAAATTTCTATTTGTATAAGGATCTCAAATTAGGACTGTCCTCCCAAGTTCTGATCTCTCCTAAGTCATCCCCAAGCCCCATGGAGGGAAGAAAAATGTCCTGCCAGCAGTGAAGAGATCCAGCCAAAAATATTCTCTATAGGAAAAAGTTGTTATTCTCTTGGATCTGCTGGAAAACAGCCTGGAAGGTCACAGCAGTGCTCCCCACTCCCTTTCAGTCATTTCCATCCCAGATCCCACAGATGGAGTGGAGAGGAGGGCATCAGGGCATTTGAACCTTGATGCATGCCAATTCAGCAATATCATAACAGTGGAGAATTTTGGAAGGACACGGACATACGAAGGATCTGGCAGTGGAGGGGAACAAGCTGGAAAATGATACAGACTCCAGTCCCTTCTTACAGCAGTTGGCATTCATCAAAGTGCTGTCTTCTGCAATTCTCCAAACGTATTAGGATCTGCTGGGGCCAGAGGCCAGAAATTGCCAAATGGACCTTCCCTGCACCTCTCTCAGCCCCAGGCAGTTTCTTTTACTCCATCCAATCTTTTAGAGCCCCTCTTATTCCTCCAGTGCCTCCTTCAATATCTCCAATCCCCTACCCCTCCTGGGTCCCTCTCCTTCCAAGTTTTCATCGTTCCCCTAAACTGGACAGCTGGGGAATATATCTTCTCCGGGATCAAGGGTCAGTATTGCAGATACAGACACAGCAGTCAACAGAGTGGGCTTCAGCCCTTCTGACCCTAGAGTTTGAGACTTACCAGCTGCTCAGAAGGTGGTCAGCTCTTCCTGGGGTCCAGCAGCTTTGGAGGACTGAGCTGCTGTGAGCAGAGAACCTGAGCTGGGCAGGCGTGGGGGCAGCACTGACCGTGGGGGAGGGAGAGTGGTTATTAATAGAGATGATGAGTGTATGCAGCTCAAATGGCACAGGGGGTACTGAGACCCTGAACCCAGATCCTGCCCTCCTTACCCAGAGCTCCAGAAGGGGAGGAAAGACCTTTGGGATTCTCTCACTAAGTTGTACAAGCCAGTGACCAGTCTGCCTAGGGACTCCCATTTCCTGGGCACCTAGAGTCTGATATCCAAGGATGCATTCAGGGAGAAATTGAAAACTGAGAGGGAGAGAGAAAGCGGGCAGCATGCGGTGCACAGGAATTCAGAGTGGGAGCGAGAAACCCAGAGAACGTGTTCAAGAGCTGCGCAGTCAATGCAGGTTGGAGCTAGAGGGACACGTGGGTGCATTTTGGGTTTAAGATACTATATTTGGGGGAGGGAAGTCTGTTCACGATGGAACTGCTCTTTGAAAGTTCTGGGTGAGTTGAGCCTTCCTCTGGGACTGCAAGATCTTGGCAGGAGGGCCAGCCCCTCCTTCAGTGACTATAAGAATGTCCTGGCTCCTCCTCCACCTTCTACTTAGATTCTGGAATCAGCTGCTGCTGTAGATTTCTCTGTAGTCACCACCAACTTGCAACTACCTTAGGAAGTGAATTTTAAGGCTCCTAGAAAATTTCTGTGTCCTTCTGTGAGCTCTCCACTCTGACCATTCCCTTTTCCCATTCTGAACTTTTTCAGGTTTGAGTTTGAGTGTGAAAGTTCTCTCTGCTCCATTTCTAGTTGGCCTCTGCCCAGACTTAGGTTAGCCTCCAAATCCCTCATATTTTTGTCCTCTGTTTCCTCCCAACCCAAAGAGGCAATTAGGAGAAACACCCAAACCTCAAAAACAAACTGAAACTTTATTCCTCTCTGACTGAGTACCCAAAACTACCAAGGAGGTGAAGGCAGAACATTGAGCCTGTTTTCTGGGTTCTTCCACTGGATTACGCGTTCTTAGGATCATCAGGGTCCTAGGACTGGTTTTTGGCACCAATATGCCCCCTGCTGGTAAAATTGAAGCAATGACACTTTTCTTAGTCTAATTCTAACCAGCCTTTCTTTCTCAGTCCACACTGATCCACCCTTTCGCTCCTTCTTCCCTCTCCCACCCCACCTTAACCTCCATTATTTTCTCTTTGTTTGATTTCTATAAACTGTTTACCTGTGGTTTCTTTCTCCAAGGAGCTAGGAAATGTTAATGGCAAAAGACTCAGTCTTTTCAACATTTTTTTTTTTTTCCAGTCCTGGGTCTCAAACCTGGATCTATGGCATTCATAGCCAGCACCTTAGCCACCTGAGCTCAAGGTGGGTATTCAACTTCTCTTAGTTCTGTAAACTGAGGCCTTGCCTTGGATCAGGGGATGGAAAAGGGGAGACTCTAGATAGAGAATGTGGGGAGAGGGAGATGGCTTAATGGGAGCAAGACAGAATGGCAGAGAAGAGTAAAAGACCAGAGGGTGAAAGGTAAAAGGATCAAAAATAGGAGGGCAGGAATGGAGAAAAAGGCCAGGAATCAGTAGCAGGGAAACAGGAGAAGATCAGAGACAGCAGAATTTAGGTATAAAACTAAAAGAGATGACAGCAACAGAAGGTATGGGGCATACGTTTATTCTTTTGCACAAACGAAAGTACTGTGACTCACACCCAATAGGTAAAGGAAGTGATGGATTTCCATATCAAACAGCACACATGACTGGTAGTGTCACAGTGAAAGGGGATACTGCTTTGGGATCAGAGATCAGGATCTAAAGCTGGAAAGGAACAAGGGCTAGGTTTGAGTGATCGGGTAAGACTGAAAAGGTTCTGGGGCTGAGTGTTTCCTTGTTCTTTCCCAGGTAGTCAAGACGAGCTTCAGAAGACAAGTTTCAAAGACAAAGTTTCACAGATACCAACTGTTTTTTCAACTATCAGCCCAATCATGTCCCCGCTCCACCCCCAACACCTATCATCATATCCCTTCACTCTAACAGATGCATTCTTCTCCCTCACATTTCTCCCGTCCCTCTCTTGTACACAGTTGGTTTCTTATTACCCAGCTTTACTCTCCCTCACTAGGCTCTTCTCTGGACTTCAATCAATTTCATTCATTTCTGTTCAGCTCCTGACTTCTGCATCATTTTCCACACCATGGCTGTTTTCTCCCTCCTTTCTGTCTTAGGTTCATGAGGCAATGAAGCTAATGAATTTTTCATTCTCAGAGGAAATCGTTTCTTCCTTCCTTCCTCCCTTCCTTTCTTTTTTTTCCTGATGCTTCTTGCTTAACACACGCCTCTCAAGTCTCTAGCTTTCTGAAATCCCAAAGAATAAAATTCTTAGTTATATTCCTGATCTTGCTGGTATAATTTAAACTTCCCTGGCCTTTCAAGTCTTCTCATACTCCATGAGTTTCATAGGATGCTGTACATCTGCTTCCAATGCTGGCCTTTAACTCTAGTTAATCTAGAGTCATTAACTCTAGTAAATCTCTTTCTCCCCACTATCCATGTACTAATGTAGGGATATCTTCTTTCATCAGTGCAAGGGTCATTCCCACATTGGGTCTTTGGTTAGACTTTTCCTTTTATTCTTGCCTCTGACAGAAGAGCACATATGTGCATACGTGCACGCACACACACACATACACACACACACACACACACAACCCTAGGTTTATGCCAGCCAAGCTTGGGAAAGAGGAGTGAGGAATGAAAAAAAAAGACAGTGCAAATTCTCTGCGTGGTATTAAGCTTCTTGCTAGAGGTCTGTGGTAATTTCTCTGTGTTTCTCCTTGAATGTTAAAATGAGGCACACAGAGAAAAAGCATCAATGTAGAGAAATAGACACCAGTGGAATAATATGGGGGAGAGAAATAGACATATCCAGGCAAGGAGCAACGGAGACAAAAAGAAGCAGATACCAAAGCAGAAATAGTAGGTTGGAAAGCAGCAGAGAGGTTGGGAGCCTGGAGGAAGCTGGGGGATGGGACAGCAACTCCCAAACTATCTCTGGCACTTAATTTCCAGATGCCTGAGAGAGGGGTGGGAAGGGTAGGAGAAGCAACCTTAGGAACTCTATGTTCCACTTCTCCTTGGTCCTGGGAGCTGTGCCCTGCTCAGTGGAGGCCTGCACCAGGCCTCCACACATGAGCCTGCAAACCTGTTCTGGTGGCTGAAAACCGGGGCCTGGCTACCTGGAAACCAGAGGAGCTAGGAGAGGCCTCAGGACTCCTGGCACACTCTGGAGGTGGGGCTGGGCTAAGGACAGGGGCTGAGGCCATCTCTGCCCTCCAGATGGGTTCATCCAGTGTAGTGGCTGCTCGAGGGGCAAGCACAGTGGGCGCCAGGGGCTCTGAGGTGGGCTGGGGCGCTGGAGTGGAAAATCGCCGGATTTCCTGGACTCTGGCAGTTTTGAGGGTCCCTGAGGATGTGGGGCCAGGACTTGAGGGAACCTCATCAAAACAGAACATGGCAGTTTTAAGTTGGTAGGGCTGATGCCGCATGAAATCAAGCACCTTGATACCCGGCTTGGGGGTCGCCTGAGCCCCCTGTGATTGGGCCTTATTAGGGAGAGTTCGGGCAGCCTGGGGGAAAAAGGGTGAGAGCAATGGGTTGTAAGCTATAGGAGGTGGGGCACGTATGTTGGATGAGTATTTCCAGGAAGGGGGTAGTGAAGGGGTAGGAGAAGGACTTCTAGGTCTAAAGCCAGTACCAAGGCCAGGACCAGGTGTAGCTTCTACCACATACCTGTCTGCTCGGCTCTGGCGCTTAGCAAACAGCTCCCCACCCCTGCCCTGAAGCTTTGGGGGCTCTGAGATTCCAGACACAGGGGTTGCACCATTCACGAGCCCTTCAAGAAACCCTCGTGACGGAGGCTTAGGAGCCACAGGAGGTGGAGTCTTAGGAGTCAGAGGGGGTGGGGTCTTGGGAGTCATTGGAGGCGGGATTTTAGATGGCACGTGAGGCGGAGTCTTGTAACCTCGGCCCCCTAGCGGCTGCATGAAGTTGCAGGCTTCCGCACCCAGACTCAGAGCATCTTCCTCTGGACCAGATTCAGCACCTCCGGCCCTGGGTTTTTCATCCAGGTTCTGCACCAGTGATAGCAGCTCCGGATTGGGCGAGTTCTTCGTCTCCTCATTTCCCGGTCGGAACATCTGCTTCCGTGTCCCGCGGCGACGGGCCTCCTGGAGGATGCCAGTGCGGGCAGCTGGCACAGAGATGCGCTGCTCCCGAGCGCTGGGGGATTCAGGGGCTGCGGGGCCTGGGGTGGGCGCCTCTGGGCGTGCAGCGGGTCGCAGAGGCGCTGACAAGAAGATAGACGCGGTGGAAGTCATGGCAGCTGTGCTAGGGGGAGCCACGGGCTCGGGGGCTCTGCTTGGTGTAACGGGACGATTAGGGGCTGGGATATACAAGGAACTGGTGGCTGTCACAGGGCCCGAAGAACGTGGAGTGCTGGGGGAACTGGAGGCTGGCATGTGGCTGGGAACCCCTGAAATGAAGCTGGGCTGAGGACTGGGTCCCTGCGAAGAAGGCAAGAAGGGCGGTGCGGCAGGGGTTAGGCCGCCGGGGGTTTCATTCACTCTTTTGGGAGCTAAAGGCCGGAAAATAACGGACGTGGTACCTGGCCGCTGCCCTTGTAATCCAGGGGTAAAAGGCCTGGCTGATCGGTTAAAGATGCTTGGAGCCTGGATGGGGACTCCACTGCCTGGAAGGAAGGGGCTGGGACTACCTACAGGGACCGGTGAAGGACTGGGTGGGGGCACAGCTGCTTCAGGGGGAGCACTCTGTGCCCGAGGAGGTGACTGCAGGCCCCGTCCATTGAGCGTGGCAGATGGGCAGTCCTTGGCCAGCTCCTGGGTGCTTGCAGCTGCACGCTGACGCTGCTGTTCAAAGAGCTGGACCCCTCGCCCAGAGGCGTCACTCAGTTTCCCCCCGAGCCCCTGATCTTGAACTTCTGCTGCACCTGAGCTTGGCCTGACCAGCTCCATGTCCAGATAGGGGCTGTCCCAGTCGGATTGGTTGGTGAGGCTTCGGGCGTCAGAGAAGGCCTCCTCGTCCAGTTCAGACTCGCTAGTTGGAGGGACACCGTCTTCCTCCTCCTCAGCCCCTGTCCCAGCCGCAGACCCAAAGCTCACTAGGGTGTACTTCTTGGCTCTCTGCCTCCGTTTCTTAAACATGAGCACCCCCTTAGAGTGGGGGTTGGGAGCCGCTGTTAGCAGGGATGCAATTGTTCGGCATTTGGTCTTGGCTTCTTTCACACTCTTTTCCTGAAGGCTCTCTGCCCGTTGCAGTTCTGAGGAGACCAAGCGGGAAAATGGTTGGTGAGCTTCTAGTCCTGTTCCCCAAGGCTTTCACCTCTACTCCAGTGGGCTCCCTCAGGCCTCCCACCTCCCCATCTCTTCACTGGCCTGAACCCACAATGGGTCCTGCCTGTGGCAAAGTCTTCTGACTTGGGGACAGAGTGGAAGGCAAAAGGTGAAACCAAGGACAGTTGGAGGAAAGGCTAATTGGCTGCACTGGTATCTCTCTTCCCTCTACTCTGCTACCTTCCCCCAGATATGCTCTTGCTCACATACATTCCTCCCTTGCCTCCCTCCACTCTACAATGTGGGGGTGGAGGGAGTAGCTGGGGTGGGGAACACTTCCCATGGCAAGCAGGGAGATGCCCTAGATCCCAGGGAAAGAAAAGCCAAGTAACTCTTTTCTCCCAACATAGTAACCATGTTAGGAGTCTTCTCAGAAAGTGTGGAACTCACTCCCTCTTCCCAACCCTTATCTCTATGATAAGAACACAAAGGACCCTTAGGACCAGGGTCTTCATTCACAATTCCACCCCCATCATACAGTCCATATCATCTACATTCACAGAAATAATTCCACCTCTTATCATTTCAATAATAAAGCCTCTAGTGAAAACCAACTGTGGGCATATTTCTCATATGTGCTTTTCTCCCATTTATATATACCACAGTGCACATATACATGTGAATATACATGTACCCACACAAAAACACACAGTCACTCAAATATATTCATACACATGTATGTTCCAGGTAGCACTTATTCCCAGAGTTCCCCTTGAAAAGACCCTGTTACTAACAGTTTTGATAAAACTTTACTGCTGATATTGGCCTTCCAACCACCAGGACACTCCCCTGTGCCTCATACCACTGCTACTCACAGCCAGGGATCAGACCCAAAATGCAGGAAAAACCAGCGTGTTCCTCTTCAAGGCAACCCTCCAAATTTTTAGAATACCTCAAGGTCACCAGCTAAATGTATTCTCCTTTCCCTCAAGGTGGCAATGGCGGTAGAGAAAGGCTTCTTTGGGGGTCAGAAATGCCCCTATTTTCCAAGTCTTTTTAGGTGGACAGCCAAGGCAGCCAGACAGGCCTCAAGGATTATGTGCTAAGGGAGTAAGAGAAGGGCTTCCCATACCATGGGACCTGGGAGGTGGGGCCAGGAGATGGGAGAGATTCCTCTGTTGCTAGGACCCTGCCTTGGACAGAAATATTCTCTGATCCATGATCCCCAGTTCCTCTAGAAAAATTCTTGAAATTCCATCTACCTTCCACTCAAGATAGCAAGCTTCTTTCTAATTAAGCCCTCATTCTGCTCATACCCAAGTTAATATTATAAAACAGTACTGTAGACTAGAGATAGGCACTGGAGTCAGAGATCAGTTCAGGTTTTCGGTTCTGGGCAGAGTTACTTCATCTCAATGAAGTTGTTTCCTCATCTGCAAATGATAATGGCAACCTCGCTATGAGGATTAAGTGAGGTAATATAGGTAAATTGAGCATTTAACAGCAGCTCTAAGTAACTACTGTGAGTAACCATTACTGTTGTTCTTCACACTAGCTGCACATGTATACAGTCTGCTCACACACATCTCTCATGGACTCCCACACACGTTTTCATATAGTCATAGATTATTCACACTTCTCTCTCACACATATACCCTCTCCCTGAAAAGTTTTCTATAACTCTCATGGTTACAAACCTCTTTGACATGTGGCCATAGTATCAGCCCATTGTGTGAAAGGGGCAGTGAAACTCTCCTGAGAAAAGGAGGAGGTTAAAAAGATGGAGGTAATAAGGGAGTAAGACCTTTGCCAAAACCTTCCTTCCTAAACTTAATGCATTCCCCTCCATTCTCCATTCTCGTCTATGGGGTGGCAGTACCTGCATAGAATGGGTCCTGGAGCTCAGGAACTGGATCTGGGGCTTTGTTACAGCTGACTTGGCTGAAGGGCTCTTGGCTGACAGACTCAAAGGTCTCCATGGTAAGAAAGGCGGTGTTGGCTGGAGCCTGACCAGCTTGAGCCACCCCCATGCCTTTTAAAGCCCCTTTGTCTTGTCCCCAGAGCTGGCAGCTGAATGAGCTCACTGTGCTATTTTTGGAGCCTGACCCCCTCCCTTCTCTGGCTGCTCCACAAGTCCCCATGTGATGGACGTGGACAACTGCCTCCCCTTCCCCCCACCCACCACCTCACTGGACAATAAGGTCTGCTGGGCTAAAAATATCCTTGGGCAACTAACTACTGTTTCACCCAGCATCAAGGGAAGGGAGGGGGTGCTAAAATGAGAATTGGGGATAAGCAAGGGATCCCAGGCATGCATTGGGAATTTCTTTGTGGGATAATGGACACTTTCAGGGATGTCAGACTCTAAAGTATCATGTCCTTAGCCTGTATTCCACACTCAGATACCAAATTCTTTGGGTCAGAACTCAGATGGTGGAGGGGAAGAACAAGAGATGAGAACTAGTGAAGGTAATCCTGAGATTTCCAAAGTGACAACAAAGGCTTCTTAGGAAGGGGCATGAGAGGCACAGGATAGGGGAAAAAGTTCCCTGTTAGATAGACCTTGCTCTGTAGCTCACATCAAAAATAGCAAAGAGCCTGAGATAAGTGGAACTCACATTTTCTGCTCAGGCCTACATACTTGTCTGAGATAAGGAGCCAAAGATACCCCTCTTCAACTTCCTAGGGATCTCATGACTATCCCGCAGCCTTCCAGTCTCCAGAAATCCTAACTGAAGGCACAAATGTCAGAAGTAATTCTAATGCTATACATACTGCAATTAACACTGAAGGACTCCTGTTGCCCTGCCCTGCTCCAAATATTCCCTGCCCCATGTCTGCATTTTCCCTCACTCTGTCTGATACCTAGCAACATTACAGCAACAACAAACATCTCTTTCCAACTTCCCTACTTAACCAGTTCCTGGGTTAGAAAGAACCACTGCTACCTTTATGTTGCACTGATGCAAACAGCAAAAATAATGGGCATCATGAAAATAATTGTATTCCCATCCTACTCATCATTCTTCTCCACTTGTCCCCAAGACTATATTTAAGGGCAGATAAGGTAGGTAGAATGCATGGTTATGAAGGGGTAGATTCAAAGTTCAGGCTGAAGGATCTTGACTAGGAAAAAGGGGTTCAGGGACTTACTGGCTTGCTTGGCCTTCTGGGTATAAGTGGTAGTAAGATCTTCTGCCACTGGGTGAGAAACAGGCCCCACCATAGGGATGAGATGCGGTCCAGGCCGGAGGGGGCTACGGGGCATCAGCAGGGCCTCGGCTGGTGGGGGCTGAAGGGTTGCCCCATCATCCCAAGATGGGGAGCTCACACGGCTGTCAACCTGGCTGGGAGAGCCAAGGATAGCAGATGCTGCTTCTGCAGGGCTATCAGACAGGTAGACTTCATCAGGTGGGGCTCCTGGAGGGGTGGGCCTTGTGGGGCCTCGGCGTCTGGGTCGGCGGGGCTTCTCTTGTGTGGCAGGACCATCAGCATCACTATCTGTCTCTCCATAGTAAGCTTCACTGTCAGGGGGTGAGAGAAGGCTCCCAGGCTGAAGAGGCTGAGAAACTGGAGCACCAGGGGGCTCAGGACTCAGTGGAGATAAGGGTGACAGCACTTGATGCTCACTTGGGGATGGTGATCGTACAAGTCCCTCATCTTCAACCCTGGATAGGAAAGATGACAAAACTTGAGAAATGGGCTGGCTAACTGACAACTATAGAGATCTGGAGGGGATGGGAAAAGCAGGTAAGGAGAGAGAGGGATCTGAAATACATGGATGGGCTGGGAAGAATAGATATCTGAAGACAATTGGGAGACAAATGTGCTTGGAGGGCTGTGAGTGGAATTGGACTTAAAAGGAGATATAATGGAGAGAAAGGTATGGGGTTGAAATAGGCCCCCAAACTCAAATTTCCCCATGATACCCACATCCCTAACTTAATTGTATATATATTCAAGCCTTTGGGGGAGGCATATACAGACATCTATATTTCAGCACAAATTCACAGCAGAAATGGGTATTTGTTAGTAGCTGAAGCCATGCCAGTAAAAGTAGAGCTGAGACAGGCAATGGAAACCCTGGATTAGGGGGACAAGAATGTGATAGGGTGGGAGGAGTTCCTACCTCTGCACTGTGAGGACAAGCTGATTCCCTGAGGCATCGATGAGGCTCATGGCACTGGCATGAGAGAGGCTGGTGCAGGAGACCCCATTAATGGCCAAAAGCTGGTCCCTCTCTCGGAGACCTGCTCTGCCAGCCTGGCTCCGTCTTCGGATCTGAGAAGGTGTTGGGGAGAGACGAGGTGAAGAATGGCTCCAAGGGGGAATAGAACGAAGGGAGTTTAGGATAGGAAGGACTCATGTATGGAAGGGGTTTTAGTTTTCAGTGTAAGAAAGGGAGGGGAGGGGCATAGAACTGCAATTGAGGGGGACTTAAGAGGGGAGAAGGTGCAGATTGGAGGGAATAATGCATCATATGAGGGGAGGTAGGGTAATAAATAGTCTTGGGGGAAACTGCAGGGGGAAAGTACTAGAAATGGTGGTTATATCCCCTCGAGGTTTTTCTCCAAGGCAATATCTATTCTAGCCAATAGTTCTCTTCTAGGCTGTGGAATCCCAGGTATCATAATCTACATAGTCAAGATTTTAGAACAGTATTCCAGATTGAAGGGAGTCAGCGCATTTTGGGATATTTTGATTATGTGTATAAGTGTGCCATATGTGCACACACATGTACATATGGTAAAATACAGTGTTAATTAGTAATTCTAATAACAACAGTGGTTACCACTTAGTGTTTACTAAAATTTACAAGGAACTGTGCTAAGCTCCCTACATTTAATTCTTTGAATCGTTCTGTGAACTAGATTCATTACTACTCACATTTTACAGTTGAGAAAAATAAGTCTTTATGGTGAACTCAGAAGGGTAACAACTTCATCAGTCAGATATTGTCATAACCCTCATGCCAGATTTAAAAAAAGCCTTGACTAGTAAGAGAAAGGATCTGGCTTGGGAAAGAGGAATGCTGAAGGCATGGGCAGGGCAGGGCAGGGCTGATGAGACACTCTTAGCTCATCAAGTATCAGTTTAGAGAGAAATCAGAACCTTCCCTTCATTCCTGGAGTCTAGAGTAGAGGCACAGACCCAAGCGATCAAAAGACTGGATGGCCAGACCCATGCCTCTGCTACTGTGGTGCTACAGGGAAATGAGATAAGAGTTTTCCTCTCTGCTCTTAGAAACCAGGAATTTTCTTTTCTAGTAGCCCCCCACAAGAAGCCTATTCTCAGATACAACTCCCCCACAACAGACTTGAGCATGCTCCCTGCCCACACAGCCACCCCACTCCTCCTCTTCATAGCCATGGTCACCATATGACACTCCCCAGGTTTCCTTGCATTCCCCTTTCCCTGAAATTCCAATTTAGGGGCTCTCCCTTACCTTGGACACCTGTAAGGGTTTCCTCTGCTCAGCCCCACCCTGAAGTCGGAAACCCCAGGGGGCTCCCCCCGACAGTGTAACCAGCACCTTCTCAGCACCCATCGCTCAGCTTGACCTGTGGCTCTCTGAGTCTGGACAGTGTCCTCAGGAGAGAAGTCAAGGTGCTGGTACCCCGTCCGGCCTGTCTTGCTGTCCTGCGCCTGCCACCCCAGGCCTTCCCCCCAACACCACACATCACAGGCAGGCAACTTGGCCCTGGGATCAGTACAGTCCGGGACACGTGTCCTGTCAATCGGAGTTATACTCAAAATAGTTGCAAGCTGTACTCCCCTCCCTCTCCCAGCTGTATTACTCCCAGAGCTAATTATAGGAAAAACTTCTGCTCTCCCTTGTTGCCCATTCTCCTGCATGGGCCTTTTACTCAGAACTCAAGAGTACTAGCCTTCTGGGCTCTAAAAGTAATGTACAGCATTTCAGGGATTGTGCCTTCCCTGATAGGATCATGGACTAATCCCACTTTCTTCCAAAGTTCATTTCAATATGGCAATGGCAGGGGCTTCAATTACAGAGCAAGGAATATTTGTCCCATAAATTCCCAAGTTTCCAAAAACAGAGTGTCCCCATGCTATATGAATTTACCTATTAATGGAAATGGAAATTTATTATTACCCTACAGTACAGGGTGTAGTGCAGAGAAATTCTGATCAACCTTGCCCCAGGTTAATTGTTCTCTCTTACATAGTGTTTCTTATCTATCTCCTGACTCCCTACCTATAAAATTAATCTGTCCTTTTTCTGGGCAACATATGTATCTTTCATATTTCCATTATTGTATTTTTCACCAATATTATAGTTGCTTATATGCATGTATCCTTCCTAGACTCTAAGGAAATGAAGGGAAAGACTGCAAAAACCAATACAATGATGACTGACGTAAATGTCTGCCGAATTAAATTACCTCCCATAATTCATAGGTAGATGTGGACAGTTAGATATAGTTGTGCAGAAACATGCCAAATCATGTTAATAAATCTAGATCAAAACATGACATTATGTAACTATAATTATCAACACTCTATTAGAGTTTCCAGAACAGTTGCTCTTCTAGTGCACTCAGTGCAGTTGGCCTTACTGTGTGATGTCATAGAAAACATTTGGGATGTAGAGTCAGAAGAACTGAATGCTGATTCTTTATTTTTTTAACTTAAAAAAACTTTTAAACGAAAGGTGCAGGCAGAAACGAAGAGGCAGGCAGGCAGGGAGAAGAAGCATTTTATTTATTTCAATTAGTTTTATTTTAATTGGCTGCTCCCCCCAGCCCTGAGTCTCAAACCTAGATCCTTGAGATGTATGTGGACTATGTCTGGTGGACTTACCTGTTAGGCCACAAGGGCATCCTTCTTTTATTTTTTTAAAGAGAAAAGATGAAAGGGAGAGAAGGAAGAAGCATTTAACCCAATTTTGTTTGCCCTGAGTATTTAAATACTGATCATCAGATACATTTGTTACATCAAGATTAAAGACATGTTCTGTTTATAAATGAGACCAAGAACAGTTTATTTTATTTTCATACTGAAAATCAGTCAGAAATGTTTCAGTGTGTGTATATGTAAAATTAAATGAAAGTTGGCAGCGACCTGAACTTTTTTTTTTTAAACGGGAAATAGGTTAAGGAAGAAATGAAAAAAGATAATTTACTTATCTAGTTGGTTGATTTTGGGGTTTTCACCTGGTCTTAGGTCTCGAATCCAGGTCCTTGGGCTTCACATAGCTTCCTGAGCCACAAGGACACACTCTGGAACATGGATTCTTGTTGTATCATTTATTAGCTATGTGACCTGGGGCAGTAATTTAAACACATCAGTATAAAGAGTATCTAAATATACATCATTCACTATTCAAACATTTACTGAGTGCAAGCTACATGTCAGACACTGTGCTTTAACAGTGGCATTCAATTAACCCTATGTACACCTGGAAATCTTTTTAGATTAGAATCACCTGGAAAACTTTTTCATATTTACTTATTGTTTACTTCCCTAGGCCATTGAACCCAAGTTCTTGGGCTTTACATGGCCCACACCTTAGACGTTGAGTCACAGGGGTACACCTCATCTGGAAACCTCTGTTTATTTTTTAAAGGAAAAGTGCAGGCAGGAATGAAAGTGAATAGGTAGGCAGGGAGAAAGAGAGGAATATGAAACACTTTATTTTATTCAGTTATTCATCGAGCCAGCTAGGTCTTGAACCAGGGACACTGGATATATGTGGACTGTACCTAGTTTAAACCACTAGGCCGCTAGTACATGCCTCACCTGGAAAACTTTTAGAGCTACCAGTTCTCTAAAATAAGACGGCATATAGAATTATGAATGCGTAATGAAATAACCTATTTATGTATATACTTACATATATATATATATATATACAAACTACATATTTATGTATATATCAATATCTATACTGCTATATAGTGATTCACAGTTTTCAGCTCCAATAATTCTGATTTTGTTGGTATCTAGTATTGCTATTTTAAAAAGCACCACATGGGTGTTTCCTGGTGGAGTAGGTTAGGTCAGCTGCCTTCTGCCAAATTCATCCCAAGGACACAGGTTCACATGCTGGGTCCAGGGGAATCAATCAAGATGAACAAATAAATAAAATTAAATTGCTTCTTCCTCCTTTCTCTTTTTGCCTATAGCTCTCCTTTTTTAAAAAAGCAGCAGCACCATAGATAATTCCAAGATTGAGAACCAAAGTGGGGGAAACTAAACCAATAAAGCACAACACATCAGTCTCTATTTTCAAGAAACTAAGAATTTAGGCTTTCCACTTGCTAAGAGTTCAACCTTAAGCAAGACAGAGGAAACCCACTTGCCTATGTTAATATACAGTTAAACGGGATAAATTATATGAAATGCTTAGCAGAAGGAACCAAGAATCTGGTTTGGCAAGAGGTGTGCTCAAAAAACAATTATGAGATGAGTGAATATTATTGAAATGATAAATAAGATCATGTATTTCTTTTTAAACCATATAAATATTAGCTACAATTATTGATATTCATTAAATGGGGGCATTCTGATAGCAATGATCACCTGTTTATGTACCTAAACTAAGACGCTGCATAAAAATGGTTAACAGCTGACTATTGCTGAATGTTTACTATGTGTCCAGGTAATCTAGCTTGTTTAATTCCATCCTCTCAAAAAGCATTTTGTATTCTTTCTACTTTAAATGAAACAGATTGCTAGCAAACTACAAAGCCAGAACTGGAACCCAAGAAGCCTGAAAGCACTTAGCGCCCTTTACCAACAAACGTCCTGAAAATTTCAGTACCAGCAAAAGTCATAGGCGAGAACAACGTCGCAGACGGAAATCAGTGGGGTCAGGGGTCAGCAGGAAATGGCTAAAGGACTCTAGATCAGAGGTCACTAATATTGGAGGCGGATTGAGAGGAAATTACTAAGGATAGTTTGACCTAGCTTTTTCAATTGAGTCTTACCTGCTAGGACCATAAAGTGACAAAAATAGGAGGGGTGGGGAGGTAAGCCGAGAACATGCTTAAGAATTTGCTGTGTCCCTGGGGGCGGCCATGATGGAAAAGGAAGGTGCGCATGCGTAGCATCCGGGTTTCTGAACGCGTGCCTACTGTAGACGTGGCAGAAGGAGTGGCCCAACTCCAGAACGATGGGGTGGAACTTCCGGGGACGACGCGCCAGCCCCCTCGGAACCGGAAGTGGAGCCTGGGAGCTTTGACGTTAGGAACGAAGTCGAACCTGGATCTGGAGCCGGGTGAGGAGTGGCATTGGGAGGTTGGTGGGTAGGAAAGCCGAAGGGAGAGCGGGGTATCGCTGGCTGGATCGGTCTGAAAAGGAAGGGAGGAGCTCGGGGGAGGGGCCCGGAGAGAGACCCTTACTTACGCATCCACAGTCTAGGGTTAGTCCTAGATCTTTCTCTTCTCCCGGCCCAGATTCCGGCTCCTGTTTCCTGCCACAAGCCTGTTTAAGAGGGCAAGACGCTCGATCTCCATGCTTAGTGTTCCAGCTCTCTAATCGTGACCCGAGAACCAGCTTTGGCTTCTGGGTTCTGATCTCTGGCACTCCCAGCCTCCACAGCTCGACTTCTTTTAGAGTACTGGGACGCTTGCCCCGCCCCCTGGATTGTCACCCTCCACTCTCCACCAAGAATGAAGTCATTCGAATCTTGAGCCTGTCTCCAAACTCTTTAGGATGTGTTTGAGGAAATTATTTTATTTCCTGGAGAAGCTACCCCTGCCCCCCCCCGTCCCCCCTCATTTTAGGAAGCTAAAGGGGAGGGAGACATCTGTCAAGCTTAGTGCTGTGACCTGTGCTAGGTGTAGGATTGGAAGAACAACTGAGACGGTTTTTGAGTTAAAAGAGTTTTACTCCAGAAGCAGCTCAGCTTTTCCAAAGTCAGGATGGTCCTTCCTAGCAAAGAGGAGAGTCCCATTGTTTCAGTCCTGCGGTATAAAACTCTGCTGCTTCCTGGGCCCCTTCTGTATATAGGATAGTTGGAATAAGGTTGTTTAGAGTCGATGTGATAGTCTTGTTCTTGTAAGGACTCTGGAAAGGCTCTGTAATTCATTTCTCTGTTACTGGGCAAGATTTTAATAATTTTGGTAGTGACTTGGATTATATGACAATAGTGTGAGGAGAGCAGAACCAGGAAAGTTGGAGACATGCATTTGGAATTTGTTAATACTCATAGTCCCTCAGCTTGAAGGATAAGGTGAATGAACTGTTTCCTTAGGTTATTGTGAGTATTCATGCCTGACTTACACTCAGTTCTAATCTGGTACTTTGCTAAAATTTTTAGGTGTCCTTTACATTTAGTGATTTTAATATCTCATTTCTAAGATTCATTCACTCTTCTGGTGGAAAAACTGGGATGGAGAAGCATTTGAATTGTTGAAGTTTAGCCAAGGAATCTCATTTCTCTAATTAGTTACTCCAAAATTTGTCTTTTGAGGAGGAGGGAATTTACCTTATCTGTTTTAGATATGTTTGTAGCCTAAGTGAATAAAAATGACCAACATACTAGAGGGTATTCATGTTTTTTAATGAGTGGTTGTTAGAGTGAATGAATGGATGGTGAGAACATCGTTTTATTTACCTGGAATATCACAGGAGATCATTAACTGTAGGATTCTTTGTGTGACTAGATACTAGAAATCATACCACTGGGGAATGGAGGCTGCTGCTTCATTTCAGTGGGCCTATCTGAAGTTGAAACTTATACCCTCTTGGCAGTGACAAAGCATGGGGTTCAGAGTAACAAAATCTGGCTCAGTTGCCTTTGAGGAGGCAATCTGGCTACTGGCTGGAGCAGAAAATGACAAAGATTCTATGGTAGTGTGGGAATGATTAAGCTGATCACTACCTGATAAAGTTAGTCCTTTTTTAAAAAATCTCTACTTCCTACCTCGAATAGTTACTCTCTATTCAGAAAGTTGATACAGACTAATTTCTCTTTTCTCTCATCTAATAGGTAAGACCAAGTTGGGGATGCTCTCATAATGAATGTCAACCAGTCAGTTCCACCTGTACCACCATTTGGACAGCCCCAGCCTGTCTACCCAGGATATCATCAATCTAACTATGGTGGGCAACCTGGGTCTACAGTTGCCCCAGCTCAATATGGAGCCTACAATGGCCCAGTACCAGGCTCTCAGCAAACACCTCCCCCAGGTATGTTTCCAAGTTTCCTTTGAGCTGAGGGGAATCTGTAGGTTAGGTAGATTGTATTGCCCTATTTAAGCTACTAAGAGAGTTGGGGGTGATGGGATTAAAGAACATGAATCTGGCTTTCTGTCCCTGGGAACTCTTTGGGCAGTCTGTCCTTCCTTGTTTGTACATATGGTGACTGCGTTTCTGCCATAAGACATCTAGTGGAAGCACATCTTCCAGATTCAGTCAGTTCACTTCCTGTGATGTCACCCTGTACACCTTCATCTGACTGCATTGTTCACAGCTGGATGGAAAGGTTGTGGTCACTGTTTCTCCAGAGCCTATGACCAGGATTGAATATTTCTTGTTGACTTAAAGTATCCCTGAAATCAGTGTTCATCATGTATATTGATAATGCAGTACATTGGACTGATGGATCTATTTATAAATGACTCTGGGACATGAAAAGCAAGTTCATGGATGAAAAGTATGGTGTTTGTGTGCCTAATATTTGGTGTCTCATATCTTCCTGCTGATATTATTCCTTTTCCTTTTCTTGATTTTCCTTAGCTTCTTAGATGCTCTGTAATATCAGAACAATAAAGAGAAAATGAATCCAGTGCTACCTTAGGGTTAGTGTTTGGCTTTTATGTTACTTTTTACAAGAAGAGTAGCTGACATTTTACAGATTGTCCATAAGGACTTTTTAGGAAATATTAGCAATAGATCTTGGCTAAGTTAACTGAAGACTTAGAGTATGTCCAACACTTTATGCTCTGTAAGAGTAAATTCCATAAAGGGGTAGGGGGAAAAGAAGGCATCAAGGAGCTATATGTAGTAAAATTTAGGAAATGAATGAAATATTACTATTTTAATTATACTTTTCAAAAATTTTTGTGAAGTGGTAAGATTAGGTCTCTGGTCTTTGGAAGAGGCTTACTCTTGGCTGGGACTTAGGCTGGACAGAGTCCACCTTTAATCTATCAAGTCCCAGCTTATCAAAATAGAGTCTGGCATTGCCTCAAGAGGAAGCTTTGCTATTGAGGGGAGAACGTATCTGGTTTTGTGATGGCTAGTGAGCTTGTTCAGATTAATCATATTCCTGTAGGCAGATTCTATATTATCTCATCTCTACTGAGGGTGGAAAAATGGAAAACAATTGTTTGAACAGTGATCAGCAACATTTCAAAATGATGGGACAAATAACTAATTGCTTTTTTCTGCATTTCATGTGGGAGGTATGGTTGGGGATAATATTCAGGAAAGATGTTTGGAGTAGCAAAAGTAGCTTTGAGGGCAGCTCCAGTGAGTACATTTTTTGTGAAGACATAGGTGACTGCACTAATGGGAGAACAGACCAACTGTTCTTACTGAACTAGGTCTCCAACCTATGAGAACATTTTCCTGAGCCATGTACTATTTATTAGGAATGATCACACTTAGAAGTGGATGAAAAGGAGATGGTTAAGATAAGTAGAATGTATGAAGATGAAATTGACAGAATAGTTTCCCCAAAAGATGCCTTTCTTTACAAGCTAGTTCAGTATATTACTTGTTCATCTTCTGTGCTGCTTTTCTCATACATGTTCCAAGTTTCTGAGTCTTAGAGTAGGATATTTTCCTTAAAAGAGTTGATTTTTTTTGTCTAGGTTAAGAACATTAGACTATTCTGGAGTAAGTGATAGTATATGTTGATCACAGAAAGGCCCTAACCCAGTATACCTGTCTGGGAGGTGGAAACTCTCCAACTTGGTACACAGGTTCAGAATCTGCTGAAGCTTGAGTTGCATGTTGATGATGTCCTTTTCTTTGCAGATCTGTGTGATACTGGGCCAGTGAAAATTTGAGCTTATTGATCCTTGCTCCACATTCCTTGATCAGGGTGGAGGAGAAAATTATCTCCCAATCTCTTAGTTTTTATCCTTCACCCTCAGGTGTGTCAAGAGCCCTACCTTCTTCAGGGGCACCTCCAGTTTCGACAGCACAGGCTCCTTGTGGCCAAGCTGCCTATGGCCAGTTTGGCCAAGGAGATGTACAGAATGGGCCGAGCTCCACTGTTCAGATGCAGAGGTATGTGCTTGAGTCAACCTAAAGTCAATCTGATGAAAATGGAAAGATTAGGAAATAGGAAGAACTATTTCCTTTTTTTTTAATTTCTTTACCTTTCTCTTAGGTCCCTTTTTTCTCTTTCCTCTATCTTTTTTGTTTAGCTTTATTTTTTTTTTCCAGTATATGGGTGCTGCTGATGGCCACTTTGTGGATTATCGACCCATCTTAGTACCTGGATTCTTGTGCATAGTTTTTCTCTTTCTGTGAATGTGAATTTTTTTTCATGAGTAGACATATATCCTTAATAAATTGTTGCATTCATTCTGAGCTTATGCTCAGGGAAAAATAGGAAGATGGGATCTCAGGATTATTTATGTCTCCTTTGACGTCCCTCTTTTCTCTGAGTCAGTCACTTAGCAGGACTTAATGGTTAATTTGGGGCATGATTAGTTATGAAAAGAAAGATACTCAAAGAAAAACCATATAATGATGAAAACGTCAGTGATACTTGACCCAGTAAATCTTTGTGTGGAAATCTTTTAAATCTATTAAAGGAGGACAGTCATCTCTGGTGATATAGTTTTCATTTTTGGGTAAACAAACAAAAAGTATAAATGCAGTAATGGAAGGATCACTTTTATTGGGTGTCTGGAATATATACCTTTAGCATTGAATTTAAGCCTAGAAAAGGGACCTGAGAAGTTGTTCTTTCTAACCCTGTATGTTGGAAGACTATGAGCAGCAATAAGGGAATTCTTTACTCATCTATTAAAAAATATTTATCTTGTACTATTATGTGTCAGATATTGTTACAGAAGTTGGATATAAGGCAGTAAACAAAACAGATCAACTCTCTGCCCTCACAGAGCTTACAATCTAGTGGAGTATACAGAAGATAAGTAGATAACTACATAAAGGTAAATAAAACAGAGTAAGAATATAGACAATGACTGGTGAGGAGGTAGGGTCCTATTTTAAATATGTTGATCAAGGAAAACCTTTCAAAGTGTTATTTGAAACCTTAGTGAAGTGATGAAGGAAATTATCCAGAGATCTTGGGGAAGGGTATCTAAGATAGAGGGACCAAGTACACAACCCTGATGGGGAAGTTAATTTGGTGGATGTGAGGAAGAGCAAGAAGACTTGTGTGACTAGAGCAGAGTGGAGAGTGGAGGAGATAATGTAGAAACATAGGCAGATGCTTTGTAAGCCATAGTAAGAAGTTAAAATTTTATTTCAGTTGCAGAGAGAAGCCACTGGAGAGTTGTACTTGTTTGTTTGTGTATGCAATGGATCTCTTCTTTGTAATATAAAATACATAGAAAAAAAAAAAATATGGCTAGTGCACCCTGGTGGCCAAGCAGATAGGACCACAGGATGGAGTCCATGTATATCCCAAGGACCTGGGTTCAAGTTGAGACCTGAGGCTGGAGGAACAACTTAAGATCAACAACTAAATATAATAAATAAAATTTTAAAAAAGAGTATGACTGACACATTATTATAAAGTGAGCCCTGTTTTAACTATAAACCAGACAAAGAAC
This sequence comes from Solenodon paradoxus, assembly GCA_004363575.1. Taxonomy (NCBI): domain Eukaryota; kingdom Metazoa; phylum Chordata; class Mammalia; order Eulipotyphla; family Solenodontidae; genus Solenodon; species Solenodon paradoxus. The sequence continues at coordinate 171,548 of RJWH01000213.1, read as the reverse complement.
TAAAATTCTCCCACTCACCTCAAAAACCACTTTATGTACCCTAATTCAGTCATTACTTTCTCCCTTCCCTATATAAATAACCATAATCCCAACTTCTATAGTAATCATTAAAAAAAAAAAATATATATATATATATATAAAATGTAGGCGGGAAGAGAGAGGAGAAAGAAGCTTTTTATTTTTAGTTAATGGTTCATCTTGGTGTTCCCTCTGCCCTGGGACATGAACTTGGGTCCTTGGAATTTATGGGGACTGCACTCAACCAGAGGTGGCGTAGCTAACCACTACTCCATCAAGACATATCAGTAACCACTTTCTTGTGTTTTTGAAAATAGCTTACATCTCTAGACACCACAGTTAGGTTTTGCCTATTAAACAAAAAAACAAAACAAAACAAAATACTTAATATATCTTTTAAGTCTATAGGATCCCTCCATATCTCTCTCTCTTTTCCTACTCTATTTATTGAAGAACCCAAATCAAATGACCTGAAGAGTCCCCCGCAATCTGGTTCTCCTGGTTACGTATTCATGTTATAATTCAACATGTTCCTCTTTCCTCTGTATTTCTTGCAAATTGGCAGGTGGATCCAGAAACTGGATCCAGTTGACGCTTTTTGATAATATAGGGTGACTCTTGAAGCCACAGACTTTAGCCATCAGGGTGTACCAAATTCTTGACTCTTTACCTTTATTTATCGGTTTAAAAGGGAATGAATTAATCTTCTGTTATCCACTGAAGATAAACCAGTTCTTTCTAAAGCCATGGAAAATAAGAGTAAGGAATAGAATTGAGGGTGTGCCCTGGTGGCTCAGGTATTAAGTCTAAGGGTGTGGCATAGTCCATATAAAGCCCAAGGATCCGGGTTCAAAACCCAAGACTAGGGGAACAACCAAATGAACAACTAACTAAATAAATAAATGTTTCTTCCCCCTCTCTCTTCCTGTTTGCTTCCTTCCTCTTAAAAAAAGACATTTCAAAGAATAGAAGACTGAGCACTGGAGCGTATCAACATTTTAAAAAAGTTAGAGGAGCCATCAAAAGACAATGAAAAAGTGTAGTAGTAAGGTAGGAGATATGCCAGGAGAGGTAGGCATCCTGAAACTAAGTCAAGACGGTATTTCTGGAAGGCAAGAAAGTAATCAGCTGTGTCATTTACTGCTAAAGGATAAGATGAGGACTGAGAATTGACCATTGAATTTGGTAGTTTGGCATCACTGATAAATAGTTTTAGTGGAGACATGACAATAACTCTATAGTTGGAGTGGATCAAAGATTAAGTAGGTACTGGGGATAGAGGATGAGTTCTTGGACTTTTCTGAGCTGAGATTTGGAATTGTTTATGAAGTTTGGACCTGGACTGCACCTTTAGTGAGCAGGTAGACTAGAGAAAAAAATCTGCACACTGACAAAGGGAAATAATAGAGTCCTGTTTCTCTTGGGTGACTATGGGTAAGTGCGGGAGAAAAAGTCTTGGAACTGTAAATGCACATTAGGGATCTTTTCGAGGTGTTGAAAATGTTCTAAAATTGGATTCTGGTGATGGTTTTCACATTTGTATAAATTTATTAAAAGTCATTGACTTATATGCTTAAGATGAGTGAATTTAATATTATGGGAATTATATCCCAAAGCTTTAAAAATTTTTTTTGATCTTGTGACAGTATCATTGGAGTACCTTCCAGAAGCAAGTGTGAAACAACCACATTCCCTTAATCCAAGATGTAAGGGCTTCTTAGAGGAAAATAAAATAATTGATTTGAGTGTGCTGAGACTATTAAGAGGAGAGCAGACAATAGAATAGTAGCTTAAAAGCATTAAGGGAATAGAATAATCAACCTAGAATTATGAACTAGCCAAGAGATAGGGCAAATAAAGACTTCTTCTGACTAAGAGCTTACCATGTATAAACCCTGTTTGAAAACACTAAGGGATAGACTATGGAAAAAATGGAAAATCAACCCAGAAAAGTGTTTTGTTTTGTTTTTTTTAAGGAAAGGTGCAAGCAGGAATGAAGGTGATTAGGTAAGAAGGCAGGAAGAGAGAAGAGGAAGAAGCACTTTACTTTTTATTTAGTTGTTTACACTGGTGCTTCCTTGCCAGACCTGGGACTTGAACCCAGGGGTATGTGGCCTGCATCCTTTGGAGGCGATTGACCTGCTACTCCACCAGGACCCACCCAGAAAAGATTTTTAAAGTGTGAGGGAAATCATAATTAAAGAAGTGGAGATAGTGATATAAAATAAACCAATTCTATTGTAACATTTGGTTAAAGAAAAAGTAAAAACTTGAAGAAAAGTGAAATTTTAGTACAATTTTATTTGCTTGAATTTTTATCTATTTAGTTTTTACCCCAAGCCATGGGTCTCAAATCCTGATCTATAAACTTTACATGGCCCACACCTTAGCTGCAAATGAGCCACAGTGGGGTATACCATAGTTGAATTTTTTAAAAACAACTTTATTTAGATGTAATTCACATACCATGCAATTCATTCAAAGTATAAAATGTTAGTATATTTTCAGATATATGCCACCTGCATCATAATTTTAGAATATTTTTTACCACCTCAAGAAGAAACATTGTACTCAGTAGCTAAGTAGCTACTCTTATTTGAGGTAGGTATTCCTTTAATCCCTCACTTCCCCCAACCCTAAGCAACTACTGATCTACTTTCTGTCTCTGAATTTCTCTATTCTGGATTTTCATATGAATGGAATAATACACTATATGATATTCTATAACTGACTTCTTTCACTTCACACATTTTCAGTGTGTATGTTGTAGCCTTTAAGTGCTTCATTCTTTTTTTAATGGCTAAGTAATATTTCATTGTAATGATATAATACCACATTTTGCTTATTCATTGATGAACACTTGGGTTGTTTCCACCATAGTTGGTTATTTTTTGAGATGTTTGTATATTTTTGTGCAGCTGGGAATGATCAGGAAGAGACCTTGAAAAGACAGGTTCCAGAATGGAAAAGATATTTACACATGAAATAAACATAAACATATAAAATAGTATCTATCTATCTATCTATAAAACTCCTACTAATCAATAGGAAAAAGTCAGTCCAGTTGAAAAAATGAAATGGACAAAATCTAGAAAAAGTACGTATTTTATAAGAAATACTCATGATAAAAGAACATTAAAAAGCTGTTCAATCTCATAAGCAATGAAACAAGTACAAATTAATACCCATAAGATTCTCCTGTGCATCTATCAGATTGACAACATTAAAAAAATTGACAATATTTAATATTGCTGAGGAATTGGAACTCATATCCACTTGTGGCCAAATACAAATTAATACAAATACTTTGGAAAAATAATTTGGAGTTCTCTGTTGAGAATGAAGATAGGGGTGCACCCTGTGGCTCAGGAGACTGAGGTGGCTGGAATACAGGTCATGTAAAGCTCAAGGTCTGGGTTTCGTGACTGGGAAACGGGGACAAGTTGGGGGAAGGACAGAAACCTAAAGATATGCATGTCCTTATCATCCAGTAATTTCGCTCATAGGTACGTGCTTTAGAAAAACTCAGTATATATAAATATGTTACTATATAAGTGTTCATAGCAATATTGTAAAAACAAAAGTTAGAAAAACCCTGATATTCCTCTACATTAAAATGCTTAAGCTATTTATTTAGCGGAATAACGTTTAGTGATGAAAGAGAATACTAAATGCAACAGCACAGATGAATTTCATAAAAATATAGTTGAGCAAAAGAAGACATGACGAGTACCTATGATATGATTCTGTTTATAAAAGTTTAAAGATAAGTGAATAATTATTAGGAAGTTAGGAAAGTTACTACCTCTGGGGAGAAGAGAAAGGTCTGTGGAGGAGAAGAGGCACACAGGGCCTTCAGTTCCTAGTATATTCTGTTTCTTGACTTGGTTTTTGGTTACATGGCTGTTTGTATTGTAATTATTCAATAGTACATGTATGGTTTATGTATTTTTTTCCTATTTATATTTCACAAAAAGTAAAGTAAATTGAACTAGGGATCAGGTATGGGCTCTAGTTGTAGTTTGGAATGCCACTTTAATGTCAATGTCTTAGGTTTGTTTGTTCATTTGTTTGTGTGTTTTTAAGGAAAGGTACAAGCAGGAATGAAGTCAAATAGATAAGCAGGCAGGAAGATCAAGAAGGAAGAAGCATTTGTCTATTTTTATTTAGTTGTTCATCTTGGTGCTTTCCCCTAGCCCTGGGTCCCAGGCCCTTGGGATGTATGTGGACTATGCCTGACCGACTTATCCACTAAGCCACCAGGGTACACCAGTGTCTTATTTTTTAATTTGCTCTGTTTCCCTCATTATTTTGCTTATATACTTTATAACTTACAAAGCTATATGCAGATAAGGTAGTGGTTTATTGTTATTACAACATATGGCATGGAATAACATTAGTTTATAGTATTATCTGTAGAGTAGCATCATGGACTATAATTATTCTGACAAGAATTTATTGAGCATCTGCCCCGGGCTAACAGTAAATGTGGTGCTATGGAAGAGAAAAAAATGCAAAACCTAATAAAGAGCTTAGGGAGGTAAGGTTCATTAGCATAATGCTCAGAAAATACTAGTTGAATGAATGAATGAAAAGTGTTAACTGCAGGACTGATAGAAGCCGACCAAATATAATAAAGCACTTTTATTTAATAGAGGGAAAATAAGCAAGAAGGATAAATCAGAGTTTCAATGTAATAGACTTACTCTTGCAAGTAAGTCTTAATTCATTGATTCATTCTTAAAATCCCAGAAGGAACTTATTTTGTATAATTGTAGATTTTTGTTGTAGATTTTTGCAGTAATATCACTGTAAAGCACCAGTACAGTTGCTAGTTGGTATACAATGTCATACAATTGATTTTATATTTAAATGTGCCATCTGATACCACAGAAGTGCCCAGCATAGCTACTGAAGCCTTATTAGATAGATTAGATGGACCTCGCCGGAAGGCTGCTGGTTCATGTCTTGTTTCTCTAGTCCTTTTCTGGTAGAGTTAAGATCAACATCTTTCTTTCTTGCTTTTCTTTCTTTTGTTTGTTTTTTTCTTTTTCTTTTCTTTTCTTATTTTCATTCTTTCCTCCCTCCCTCCCTCTCTTCCTTCCTTCTTTTCTTCCTTTCTTTTGAAAGGTGTAGGCAGGAATGAAGGTGAGTAGGCAGGCAGTGAGAGAAGGAAGAAGCATTTCAGTTGTTTTATTTATTTGTTCACATTGATTGTTTTCCCTCAGCCCCACATCTTGAATGGGATACCTTGGGATACATATGGACTACATCCAGTGAATTAAACCACTAGGTCACAGGGCATGCCAACATAATCTTTCAGATTAGCACAGAATGCTAAACTCAGTTGACCTGTTCCTCTGATCTTACAGATTTTTCTAACACCTTTCCCAAAATAAAGTAATATATACTTAGGTTTAAAAGTTGAACAGGGCACACCCTTGTGATTCAGGCAACTGTAGTGATTGGGGTGTGGACCACTGTGTAAAGCCCAAGAACCTGAGGATTCATGACCCAACCCAGGGCTTGGGGTGGGGTGTAGAAAAAATTAACTAACTAACTAAATAAATGGTTCTTCCCCGCCTTCCCCCTTCATTCCATTGTCTCTTAAAAAAGAAAAAGGCATTAAACAGTCAGCTAGAGGGGATCAGTTGTGTAAGAAGGAGGAACTTACATACACAAATATACCTTTTCACAAATATATAAAAATATAAAAGCCTAAAAGAGCCCAAGATGAAAGTAAGATGCTACAAACAATATGTTTTTCTGAATGATGTGAACTCCTGCCAACTTTGAAAGATGTCCCAGCTGACTAGTCACTTCTCTGTCTTTCTTCTCTTCACAGGCTTCCTGGGGCTCAGCCATTTGGGTCAGTCCCACTGGCCCCAGTGGTTAGCCAGCCAACTGTGCTTCAGCCCTATGGCCCTCCCCCTACAAGTGCACAGGTGACTGCCCATCTGGCTGGAATGCACATCAGTGGTGCTGTGACTCCAGCCCCTCCCCCTTCAGGGCCAGGCTATGGTAAGTAGATGTGACCACAGGAATGTTATTGTCCTCTTCTTTTTAGAGGCATCAGGTTCTGAGGGTGTACATGATCCCTTCTATTAATTGTGCCGTTGATTCTCAAAAGATGATACAGTCATTCTTGCCTCCTTGTATGTGAAGAAAAGCTAATTTACTAAACAAGGTGGCAGAATGACTAGGGTTATGACTTTGCCTCTTCTATTTCTCAGGCCCACCAACGTCGCTGGCCTCAGCCTCAGGAAGTTTCCCTAACTCTGGTCTGTATGGCTCCTATCCTCAGAGCCAAGTTCCTCCCCTTAGCCAGGCCCAGGGTCATCCTGGGACCCATCCTTCCCAGCGATCTGCCCTACCACAGGCCTCCAGCTTCACACCCCCAACTTCAGGAGGTCCTCGGATGCCTTCGATGACTGGTCCGCTGCTTCCTGGACAGGGTTTTGGGGGACCCCCAGTGAACCAGCCCAACCACGTGTCCTCACCTCCTCCTCAAGTTCTACCCCCTGGCACCCAGGTGACTGGGCCACCAGGACCACTGCCACCTATGCACTCTTCCCAGCAGTCAGGCCAGCTGCTGCAACAAAATGGTAAGTTTTCCCAAGGTCTGTCTAAGAACCATTGATTTTCCTGGACTTTACATGGTGTGAACCTCAGGCACTTCAGCCTCCTGAGCCTTAAGTGTAGTTCCGTTTTTGTTTGCTTTTAGTATAGCTGGCTAAGTGGTGAACTAGATGGACAGCTTCAGGGTATTATTATAGATAGGTGAGGTTTATAAGATACTCTTTTTTCTCATAGTTCAGAAAGGTCATTACATTGCCTCATAATTCTAGTTTTATAGAAGTCTAGTCATTTTCCAGAGGCCTTAAGAAGAGATAGGGAAGGGATTTTGATTTAATCAGCTTTGTGCTCTTGTTTCACAGGTTCCTTTGGACCAACTCAAGGCCCTCAGCCCAATTATGGAAGTCCTTATCCTGGGACACCCACTTTTGGTAGTCAACCTGGGCCTCCTCAACCATTGCCTCCTAAGCGTCTAGACCCTGACGCCATCCCAAGTCCTGTAAGTAGATATTTACGTGGTCCTTGGGAAAGAGTCTGTGACTGCCAAATAAGTGATTGAACCGAGATGAGACACTTGCATAGCATTTTTTATTATTTTCTTTTTTCATTTATTTTCTTATAGGTATAAGACCTCAATATAATTGTTGGTTCTTTGAACTGGCACTTGAGGTCCCAAAAGGCTTTGGGGATACATTTACTCCAGCGTCAGGCAGCAAAGAAGGAAGCTAAGAGTGTCAGCGGTGTCAGTAGAGCTCTGGGTTGAGTGCTGTGTTCTGTCACTATTGGACAAAGCATGGCAACCTCTGCCCTTAGGAATAGTGACTGGCTCCAGTTCTTATCCTCTTAGATCAAGTGAAAAAGCAGTCTTAGTGGGTAGAGCAGATGGGAATTCTCTGGCGTTAGAAGGTAAAAGAAAGCCTCACTGGTTTCTCTCTGCCCTTACATGGATACTATTTTTGTAAAATGCCTACGATACTTTTGTTTGCTAGGCTCCTACTATTTATCGGAGGGGTGCGGGGGGAGTGACCAATGTAGGGAAGCTGCTTCTCCCAGGAAGAGGGTGAATATCACGTTTAGAGCCATCAGAATCCACATGCCTTCCTTATCACATTTGGAATAAAGACTGGAACTGTTTTCCCAAGTGGGGGCTACTTTATAGTTCCGTGTGCAACATTTGCTATGTCAGTTACCTCACTATGCTTAGCCATTGCCATATTCCATTCTGTTCTTTCCCCTCTTCCTTTGAGGAACTGCCATGGTGAGGGACCCTGTTGGCCATGTAGGATACCAGAAGATTAAGCAGCCCCTCCTTCCTTTCCTCTCCTTCAGTGAGAAGGAGAGAGTGGTTGGATATGAGAGGAGGCATCTTTCAGCATAAGAATAATCCTGAGATAGACTGTTTGGCCTTTTGGAGGGAACATCCCTCTACTTACTTGTTAAGACTTCTCCCATTCAGCCCCTCTGTTTATAGTCCCTGCTTGTCTCCTCTTTGCCCCTTTCCTTATCTTTCTACATCATAGTCTGAGCCATTAAAGCTTCTGTGTTGGGCCAGAAGGACTTGACATTTCTGATTTAGAGGGCGCCTGATTTCAGCAGCATGAGCTGGGCTCCAGTTTTTCATGTCTAATTCAACAGGGTTGAGAGAAGTAACATCTGCTTCTTGTTCTTTTGTCTCCCTCCCCTGTATTCCCCTGCTGCCTTTATTATTAAAACACTAAAAGCAACTCAATGAGCTGCCTCCTCAGCAGAAAACCAGGCACAGAATAGACCCTGATGCCATTCCTAGTCCAGTAAGTGCAGAGGGTGGGTGGGTGTGTGCGTGCGTGTCATCCCTGTGTTAATACCACCCATGCATGCCTGTGACCTCATCTTCACCTCATCTACCATGTTCATTCCTCTTTGTCTGTTTTCCTTAGTCCTTCTAGACCCTCACTTTTACAAACTAGAAGGATGTGCCTGCCTCAAGTCACCATGTATTGAAGAAGTAGTGAGCTGTTAACAGTGCCTTAAGTACGGGACAGTAGAAGGGTCAGGCTCTAAGGGTGGGGTCAGGTGGCATTTCAGCTTGGTTTTAGTCCTGCTGACTCTTCCAGGAGTCTGCATGTGACATGTGATGGAATAAGACAGAGTTGAGTGGTAGATCCGTCCCCTTTGGGTTTGATTTGCCCAAAGCTTATTGTGGAGAAACATTTGGGTAGATGGATTCACATACAAGTTTGGGATATTGGCATTTCTTACAGGGGAAGGGACTGCTGGTTTGGGAAAGTGTGGGCCACTTTCTTATCTGCAGAGAGAATATATTTGGAAGCTTCAATTCTTTCTGCTATGTGATATGGAATCTTACTCTCCCTTAAGATCTGATTATAACCTTTGCAAAACTTTTTGCAATTATCTTCCTTCACTAGATCTGTCCAAATGTGGGGGACTGAAGATTGAGCTAGAAGGGCTGGGCATTTGTCCTCTTCCCATATTTACATACTGATGTTTACCTGAAAATAAAGCAGCATCTGCTTTCTCACCTTACCTATTCATTTCTGGCTGTTTAATCCTCTCCTTGCCCTATACCTTCTACTTACATTGGATGTAGAGTCATTTCAGATAGATTCATTTTTTACATGGTTACTGTTGTATGTTTTTCTGCTCTTACTCAGAATGTGTCTTGGGGAAAGCGGGAGGGGGAGGAGGCGGCTTGCTGCGGGAAGGGAGCGGAATCTGCTCATATTTGAAAGTGTATGATTAGAGCTGGAGTTTTTCTAGAATGGCAGGGGACAGCATTATAACCATTGATTGGGTTTGGGGTGATTTATTAAAAATCCCATTCTCAATGTTGCCTGTTTAATATTTTACTGCTGGATGTAAAGTGTAAAATTGGCACTGCAGCATTTCCTGTGACCTCCAGAAAGCGGGCAGGCCTGATGCATGAGGTTCTCCTTGGCAAATTATTAGTTTCTGTGCTGCAGGTCTAGCATTTCTTTCTCTGCCTCTGGGGCCTAGTATTCCTTTTTCTCCTATCACCTCACTCATTTCACTTCCTCCCTGCAGATTCAGGTTATTGAGGACGACAGGAACAACCGGGGTTCAGAGCCATTTGTTACGGGAGTACGGGGCCAGGTGCCACCCTTAGTCACCACTAACTTTCTGGTGAAAGACCAAGGTAAGAAGGGCATTCACTCTTCTCTGTGGAGGCTTTTTCTTCAAAATATCAGTTTATGGCTGGGGCTGTTAAGTCTTTAATCAGAGACCAATACCTCATTGGTCTTAGGTGAGAAGCCACCATCATCTCTAGCATTTGTGGGGCGATGGGATGGATTAGCAATGGAAAACTGGCATTTGGAGGGATTCTGTGATCTGACTTAGGTCTCCTACCTCCTCCTCCTTCAGGGAATGCAAGTCCCCGATACATCCGCTGCACATCCTATAATATCCCTTGCACATCTGACATGGCTAAGCAGGCTCAGGTTCCCCTGGCAGCTGTCATCAAGCCACTGGCAAGGCTGCCCCCAGAGGAGGTGAGTCAGAGAGGGGCTAGAGTGTAATGAATGGGAGGAGGGGGAAGAGAGGAAATAAGGCTTCTTCCTAAATGTGGTTCTGGCCATCATCATGGACAAATTCTTGGTTGGTCAGGAGGGGAGCATATCTTCAATAACTCTCTGTCCCAAGGCCATGCCTGAACTAGGTGGTAGAGATGAGAGCAAAAGCTCAAGAAATTGATGGATGGGAGCAGGAGAAGGGCCAACTTACAGGGGAGGTGGCAGTTGGACTTAGCATGGTCATCTCCAGATGATTTAAGGAATATCATATTGTTTCTTATGTGCTATCCTATCATCTCAGGTAGATTAGGGATGTTAGGACAGCATATAAGAAAAAAAAAAAAAAAAAAGGGTAGATGAGCATTCACCAGTCCTTTCCTTACCTGATTTGGACCCTGATCTGTCACATCAGTACTTGAAATCAGCATGAAAAGAAAGAAGTAGGCAGCTGCTCTTCTAGGCCTTGGAAGGATGCCCTTGTGTTCATGCTTAGCTTATCAAATATAGGTGGAGTTCTCTATAATTGGAAGTTCAAGGCTCATTTTACATCCTGTTTTTCTTTCTGTCTTGTTTTTTGTTTCTCTCTTTATCTCTTCCTGGATCTCACTGGGGATGGTTGGACACTTGGATGCTTGTCTTTTACCTGTAGGGAGACATCTGTCTGGGGCATCAGCAGATGTTACAGAAACCCAGGGATAGGGTAAGATAAGTGTCATAGATACTTGGTTGGGGAAGGAAGCAGGAGTCAAGATCCTTCAGACAAGAGTGAAGGGATTGACAATAGGACCAGAGATGAAACCCTAGGTAAACTTTGATTTTCTCCTCATATGACCATGACAGCCCTTGGCTTGGTGGTAGAGCCAGTTTCACAGTCCCTCTTTTTGTTTAAGAAGTGAAATTTTGGAGATGAGAAAGAAGGAGTGGAATTATAGAACTTAGACTTTCATAGGGGCATTCCTATGACCATTACCTTCATAGGTAATGTACTCCCTCTCCAGGCAAAATATCAGAACCATGTCCTTTTCCAGTTTGTTCCTCATCTGTTGCCACATGTCTCAAACCACCCTCTATGTCTGAGACCCTCCACTTTGCTCCTTAGGCTTCACCATATGTCGTCGACCATGGGGAGTCTGGCCCTTTGCGCTGCAATCGTTGCAAAGCATACATGTGCCCCTTCATGCAGTTCATTGAGGGAGGGAGGCGCTTCCAGTGCTGCTTTTGCAGCTGTATCAATGATGGTATGTTCACAGAGGCCGGGACTGGGGGAATTAGCTGGACTATGTCCTCATTGTTCTTTCTCTAGTGAGATAGATGAGGGTGTGTTGTTCTGGAGCTGGGGAAGTAGGGTATATATAGGGATGTGGGATGGTAGAGTGAGCTCAGACAGGGCCAGACTTAATAAGATTGAGAGTGGACCTTTGAGTAACACACTGCCATACTCCCTACAGTTCCCCCTCAGTATTTTCAACATCTGGATCATACCGGCAAACGTGTGGATGCTTATGACCGTCCTGAGTTATCCCTGGGCTCTTATGAATTCTTGGCCACTGTAGATTACTGCAAGGTGAGGGAAAGTAGCATGGGGAGGAGCAGTGGGTGGAGGATAATGAGACAGCTAAGAATTGCTGTGATCATTTCCCTCACCCCTTTGTTGTCTCCATTGATGTTGACTTTTTCCTAGTCAATTGGCCTATTTACCAATACCTCTCTCTCCTCCCCCTTCCTTTCAGAACAATAAGTTTCCCAGCCCTCCTGCCTTTATCTTCATGATTGATGTCTCCTACAATGCCATCAGGAGTGGTCTTGTTAGGCTCCTCTGTGAGGAGCTCAAGTCACTGTTAGACTTTCTACCTAGGTGAGAGTTAAGGAATCAAAGTTGGATAATTATTGGAGTTGGGAGGGGGTACATCTGGATTGACTGACTGAGAAGATGGAGACTGATGTCATGAAGCTGTGTGTGGTGAATAAGGTCTGGATAACAGTGTCTCCTTCTGCAGGGATGGAGGAGCAGAAGAGTCAGCAATTCGTGTTGGCTTTGTCACCTATAATAAGGTGCTCCACTTCTATAATGTGAAGAGCTCATTGGCTCAGCCACAGATGATGGTTGTATCTGATGTGACTGACATGTTTGTGCCATTGCTGGATGGCTTCTTGGTTAATGTCAATGAGTCTCGGGCAGTCATCACCAGGTAAGAACCAAATTATGGAGTAAATTGCAGGTAGGGTGGGTAAAACTACAGAAAACCAGATTTTTGAGCAGAAGGATCAGTAGATAGACAGGGGCTGTGTCTGAGGAGTTTTCAGGTCTAGGGGCCAAATGACTCTTTAAGGAATTGAGAAAAAAAAAATCTGGAATCTGGATAGCAATCTTGACTACTCGTATCTCTTCAGCTTATTGGATCAGATTCCAGAAATGTTTGCAGACACAAGGGAGACAGAGACAGTATTTGCCCCAGTTATCCAGGCTGGGATGGAGGCTCTGAAGGTAAGGTTGGTGTTCCTGGCAACCTCCTTTGTCTCATTTTCCACTGACCATCTTGGGATACAACCTGTTTCTTCAGTGACTGATGACTATCCAGTGAGTTACTCTGACATAGTTGGTGGTGAATAAATGACAAAGGGGAAGGGATGAATGAATAATGAATGAAATAAGGAAAGAATGAATAAGTCATCCTCTTTTTATTTCCTAGGCTGCTGAGTGTGCAGGGAAGCTGTTTCTGTTCCACACCTCCCTGCCCATTGCAGAGGCCCCAGGGAAACTGAAGAACAGAGACGACAGAAAGTTGATCAATACGGACAAGGAGAAGGTGTGGGATTGGGAGGTGGAGGGAGGACTTTATATTACAAAAAAGATGGTGACTCTTTACAATCACAGTCTTTCTTGAGGGGGTCTGGAAATAGATGCCTTACCTTTTCACTTGTCACATCTGTGACTGCCAACTTTTCCCACCACTCCCATATCTCTCTACCCTATCTCATTCCAGATAGACTAATAGACTTTTTATTTTAAGAGAATGTTTTATTACAAACTCCTATGAGACATATCTGAAGTCTTACATGTATTTGAATATCCCTTATTACATATACAGTCAAATAGGGTGGAGCTGACATATTTGAACATTCTGTTCTTTCCCAGACTCTGTTCCAGCCTCAGACAGGTGCCTATCAGACCCTGGCCAAAGAGTGTGTGGCCCAAGGCTGCTGTGTAGACCTGTTTCTCTTCCCTAACCAGTATGTGGATGTGGCCACACTCTCTGTTGTACCCCAGCTCACTGGTGGCTCTGTATACAAATATACTTGCTTTCAGGTATGTCAGGGGACCTTGGGTGGCAGTTGAGAGAGAGCAAGATTGGGAATGTCTGCAGATACGTGGCATAGTTCTTTAGCTACTGACTCATTAACAAGAATAGTGTTGAAGAAGACCACATAAAAGTGTAAAGAAGAAAGCCATGAAAGTATAGTGCTTCAGAGCATGGGGCTTAGAATCAGTCCTGGGTTGACAGTCTTGCCCAACCACTTACTAGCTATGTTATCTAGGATAAATTACTTGGTTCTCACCTTTGCTTCTTTATCTGTAAATTGGATTTTTAATGCTGATTAAGATTTATCATCAAATAATTAAGTGAAGGCCACATAATGTGTCACCGGGTACTTAATAAGTGCTTGAAAGCTAGCGTTATCATCAGCATCATTATAGACATCTTAACTGTTGTTATTACAGTTCAGCAGGCTTGTAGAGTGGAGGGTGCACAGGAAGACTGGCTGCAGATGCTATATTGTTAGTCATTTGACTCTGGCCCTGGGGGTCTACAGGTGGAGAATGACCAGGAACGGTTCCTGAGTGACCTTCGTCAGACTGTACAGAAGGTTGTTGGTTTTGATGCTGTGATGCGGGTCCGGACAAGCACTGGTCAGTTCTAGTTTGAGAAGAGCAGGGAGTGTGGCTAAATCTGCAGGAGGCAAGTGGCACCTGTCATACCTTTAACCCTGACCCTGTCATGGCCTCAGGTATCCGTGCTGTCGATTTCTTTGGGGCTTTCTACATGAGCAATACAACAGATGTGGAGCTGGCTGGGCTGGATGGGGACAAGACGGTGACTGTGGAGTTCAAGCATGATGATCGACTCAATGAAGAGAGTGGAGCCCTCCTGCAGGTGGCAGGCGGGAGGCAGGGGCTGGGGAGGAAGTATTGGGTGTCATTTCACTGGATATAAATAGGCTAAGGGAAAGAGGGTGAGCAGTGGGCTGAGGGGATTAGAGTCTGGGGAAGGAATGGCTCATGTCTTTGCTCTAGTTAATAATAACGGGGCAGTTGTTTGGAGGGCTTTGGTGTGGGAAGCATGTGAGTTCCCTTTTTACCTTCCCCTAGTGTGCCCTGCTCTACACTAGCTGTGCAGGGCAGCGACGGCTCCGCATCCACAACCTTGCCTTGAACTGTTGCACCCAGCTGGCTGATCTGTATCGAAACTGTGAGACTGACACACTCATCAACTACATGGCCAAGTTTGGTGAGGGTAGAGGCAGGGAGGGTGGGATTGGGGTTGAGAGAAGGGTCCAGGATGGTCAATAAATAATTCAGCATTCCCAATAGTGTGGTGTTAGGAAGGTACATGTGGTGGTTTGGCCAGCCAGTAACTGTGTTCTCTCTTTCTCATTCAGCATACCGAGGGGTCCTGAACAGCCCTGTGAAGACTGTTCGTGACATTCTCATCACCCAGTGTGCCCAGATCCTGGCCTGTTACAGAAAGAACTGTGCCAGCCCCTCCTCTGCAGGACAGGTAGGCCAAGCATGTTGGTGGAGTTGCTGGGACAAATTTTTGCATTTGAGAGGGATTTCATGATTATTGACTTTATTTTGGTAACTCCCTCAGTTGATCCTTCCTGAATGTATGAAGCTACTCCCTGTTTACCTGAACTGTGTATTGAAGAGTGATGTCCTGCAGCCTGGAGCTGAAGTCACTACCGATGACCGTGCCTATGTTCGACAACTGGTTACATCCATGGACGTGGCTGAGACCAATGTCTTTTTCTATCCTCGGCTCCTACCACTGGTGCGACTGAGGGTTGGAGTGTGAGATAATGCATTGAGAAAGGGCATCAGAAGAGGAAGGGGAGGGGTTCATATTATTTGTGTCTCACACTAATGAATTTTTTTACCTGCATTATCTGATGTAATTTTTACACTGAAATTGAGACCCCAGAAGGGATGGTCTGTGGGATTTAGTATTCTGAAATTGGGGGGGGGGGGCGGGGGGGGCAGCAGGAGTAACAAATAAGTCTTACTGTCTTGGTAACTTTTTGTTCCCTTCCTTTTGTCTAGACAAAATCTCCTTTGGAGAGTACCACTGAACCACCAGCAGTTCGAGCCTCTGAAGAGCGTCTAAGCAATGGAGATATATATTTGCTGGAAAATGGGCTCAACCTTTTCCTCTGGGTGGGAGCAAGTGTCCAGCAGGGTGTGGTTCAGAGTCTCTTCAGCGTCTCCTCCTTCAGTCAGATCACCAGTGGCCTGGTGAGGACAGGGAATCAAGGAGAATGAGTATGAAAATGCACCTTGTGATATGAGTAGGAAACGATAAAGTTAGTGTGCTAGTCCCCTTAAGTAGCAGGGAACACTTGGAGGGGAGAAAGGGTACTGTCATTTTTCCCAGGCTTCCGTGTTGCAGATGATTCATAAATCTGTGCTGCCCCATTTTGGCTGGACTCAAGAGTAAACTTACCATAAGGATAAATGAATTTTGTATTGCAGGGTGTTCTGCCAGTTCTGGATAATCCGCTGTCCAAGAAAGTGCGAGGCCTCATTGACAGCTTAAGGGCACAAAGATCTCGGTACATGAAGGTAACGCTGATCTGAATCTTGTATTTTCAAGTCTCTACCTAGAAGGGGGATACAGAGTATAAGTGACTGGATAAGGGATTTTAAGACATGTTTAATTCCCGTTGGCCCTTCCTCCCCTGTGTTCTGGTCCTAGCTTATCGTGGTGAAACAAGAGGACAAGCTGGAGATGCTGTTCAAGCACTTCCTGGTGGAAGACAAGAGCCTGAGTGGGGGTGCATCCTATGTGGACTTTCTCTGTCATATGCACAAAGAGATTCGGCAACTACTGAGCTAGAGCAAGTGGGTAAATGGCATAGAGTCCAGGCCAGCTTCCAGAAAAGTACCCCAGGACAGCAAAAAAATTGGGACAGTTCCATATTAAGTCATAATAAGCTGACCTCGGTCTCTTTGTAGGGAGGTATGAGGAGACACCTTTCTGGGCTCAAGTATCTTACCACTCTGTCATGTCCTGCTGATGGAAGGTGCCCCCATTCCCTCACTCTACCCTCCTTTTCCTGCTAATACTGTCGTAATGAATGTAGTTTCTCTGTTCACTGTATATGATTCGGTATTGGGGGGTTTGGAGACACCCAGACCCTGGCAATATTATGTGTCCCTTTGGACCAGAAGAGAGAGGCAGGCAGGAAGGAGTGGGGATCCCAGGATAGCTATGGGATGGGGTGCTAATTCAGCTCAGTTTCATCAACAACTTCCTATATTAGGGATAAAACATACAGGTGCACAAGAGCTGAAGTACAGACCATAGGTGGTGGAGAGAAAAGTGGTTGGTCCTTCTTGGGCCTGGAAGTCAGCAGTCAAGTCAGAGTTACTGAGGGTGTTTGATTAGCTTTCTCTCTGCTTCCACTACTCTCTCCTGTGATGATTGGTGATCACTCCGTGGATAGACACACACTGTCAGAGATAAATGAATCTGGGAACTGAGTTAATTATAAAGTATATTAAGATCTGGGAGAGGTGCCAGCTTCCTTTCCAGCTGAAGAGGCCCCGACACTGGATGGTTCTGTAGGGATCCTGGTTATCAACTTGCAATACCTCACAGAGCCAGCCCACTCCCCACTATGAGCTCCCACTGTCAACACTGCTTGTCCAAGCTGGGACAAGTTTGGGAAGAGAGGCAGAGGCATCTGCAGCTCTGTTTTCTCCTGCTTTGGTATTGAGGGTGACAGACAGTTAATCTTCCAACCCCAACTGGCTGGGGCAAGACAAGGGCTAGGCATGAAGGTGTCCAGGCTTGCCTGCTTCCAGCCTGGGATGTCCCTGCTCTGGACCTCTCATTTATCTTCATTGGTTTATTTTTCAATGCATCTTTAATTTGTAAAGAAATAAAATAAATTAAGAAGTAACCAGTAGACTCATCTTTACCTGCGACGTTATCATTTTCCCGCTAGCCTACTGCCTGCCAGACCCAGCAGCTCTCTGAGAGTGACCGGCCAAACGGAGTTGCGCATGCGTCACGTGCCGCGGTGGCGTTCCCCCACCAGCGCGCTCACCGCGGGGCGGGGTCTGGTGCTGAGGGGCGCCAGCTGCCAGAGTGGACATGGCGGGCGTCCGCATCACGGTTGTGCTTGCCACCCTGGGAATGCTTAGTATCTGTGCGATCCGCTGCTCACCACCCGCCGCGGAGGAGACTGGCGGGGAGGCGGCGTGGGCGGAGCCATGGGATGGGGCGGTTTTCCGGCCGCCCTCCGCGCTGGGCGCGGTGGGGGTGGCGCGCAGTACGGGAACCCGGAGATCCGGGGAAGACGAAGCGGCGGTCTTGCCGGTACTTCTGTGGTGGAGCCCGGGGCTGTTTCCCCACTTCCCGGGAGACTCAGAGCGCATTGAGTGCGCGCGCGGTGCCTGCGTGGCGTCCCGGGACCGAAGGGGACGGGGGGACGAGCGGACGCGCGCCCTGCTGTTCTACGGCACCGACTTCCGCGCGTCTGAGGCGCCGCTGCCGCGCTTGGCGCACCAGAGTTGGGCGCTCCTCCACGAGGAGTCGCCACTCAACAACTTCCTGCTGAGCCACGGTCCGGGCATCCGCCTTTTCAATCTTACTTCCACCTTCAGCCGCCACTCGGACTACCCACTGCCGCTGCAGTGGTTGCCCGGGATCACCTATCTGCGCCACGCTGCGCCTCCGCTCCAGGAGCGTACCGAGTGGCGCCGCCGCGGCTACGCGCCGCTGCTCTATCTACAGTCCCATTGCGACGTGCCAGCGGACCGGGACCGCTACGTGCGCGAGCTCATGCGGCACATCCCGGTGGGTGGGGCGGGGCGGGGCGGGGGCGGGGGCGGAAGCGGAAGCGGAAGCCAGGGCTTCTGGTGTCCTGGCGGGGGTGCCTTACCCTTTTGACAGTTTTACTCTACCCGCTCAGGTGGACTCGTATGGGAAATGCCTGCAAAATCGGGAGCTGCCTACTCCACGGTTACAGGACACAGCCACAGCCACCACCGAGGATCCAGAGCTTTTGGCCTTTTTGTCCCGGTATAAGTTCCATTTGGCCCTCGAAAATGCCATCTGTGACGACTATATGACGGAAAAACTGTGGCGCCCCATGCATCTGGGAGCTGTGCCTGTGTACCGCGGTTCTCCCTCTGTGAGGGACTGGATGCCCAACAATCACTCCATCATCCTCATTGATGACTTTGAGTCACCTCAAAAGCTGGCAGCGTTTATTGACTTTCTGGACAGAAATGATGAGGAATATATGAAATACCTGGCATACAAGCAACCAGATGGCATCACCAACAAGTACCTTCTGGATAGTCTGAAGCAACGGGAGTGGGGAGTGAACGATCCTTTACTGCCTAACTACCTCAACGGCTTTGAGTGTTTTGTCTGTGACCACGAACTGGCTCGGCTGGATGCAGAGAAAGCCCACACAGTCTCTCCTGAAGACAGCCCTGTCCCTGAGCCTCACATTGCCCAGCCCTCACACATGAACTGCCCACTGCCCACACCTGGCTTTGGCAGTGTGGAAGAGATTCCTGAAAATGACAGGTAAGGGTAGCTGGGGTCCTCTATGGCTGTCAAATCAAATGATTTATTTACTTGCTTACTGTGGGCAATAAACTAGCACGAGATGTTGAAGGGATGTGGTATAAGGAAATTATGACATGGATTCATTCTGCTATTAAGGTGTTAAAGAGTGTAGCTGGGAAGAAAGAACAAACTGAGAAAGTTCAGAAAAAGGTATAAAATGTAATTCAAGGCAACAGCATACGTGACAGCTTGTGTAGGCAGTGTTTGCAATATTGATTCAGAAAAGGCTTCAATCAGAGCAGTAGGGGCCTGTTCTGGGAAGGAAAGCTTTCAAAATATATTAACAACGGTGGGCAGTGTGAATTGGAAGGTGGCATTGGGAAACAAGGTCAGTATGGGAGGCAGATGGTAGAATATTGAAGTCACTTATAGCAAACCACAACTGTTGGGTAGGTGGTAAGATTATTAAATATGAGAAAGTGAGGCTGCTAGAATAACCTGCAGAGACATGCTTGACCAGTAGATGGCAGCAGAGAGCAGTTTTGTTTTGTTTTAATAAATACTCTGGGTCCTGGTGGACTGGAGGTGGGTCCTGGGACTGGAGGCCTCCATCAAGTAAATTTATATATAGTTTATGTTGAACATAATATTGTGATTTACTAGAAAAAAAAGTATAATACATTAAAAAAACTATTCGGGCAATGTCTTATCCAGACACTGGGTGCTATTGTACTTTCATTTTGATTATTGAAATAGAGGTACAGATTACAGGTAACCATCTAAATATTCTCTCTTGCTTTCCTTAGGGAGACTTCGACTTCCACAGTCAGGCTACTGCCCTGCCTGCCTTTGAACTCCCTCTACATTTGGGAACCAGGAGCAGGCTAGACAGAAAATTTAACTCATGGGATGGGCCGTATGATACATTTATGTTTGTGGCTTATTGACTGCCACCTGGACTAGTACTGAATTTACTTCATATTGCCTTCCTTTCAAAGCAGGGCCCTGTCCTAATCAGAGGCCACTGTATCTGCTTAAGATTTCTTTGGCCCCATTCAGAGAAAGGTAGGACTCATCTATGCTGAGGTTAATTAATCCAATCCCCATTTTGGTGTTTCAGCTGGAAAGAGATGTGGCTGCAAGATTATTGGCAAGGTCTGGACCAGGGGGAAGCTCTCACTGCCATGATCCACAACAATGAGACACAGCCGAACAAATTTTGGGATTATCTACATGAGATCTTCATGAGACGGAATCAAAACTTCTAGTTACCCTTCTGAGAGCCCTTAACTTGGTAGCAATCAGGAGATGGAAGTCCTTATTCAATGATGGAACAGGAGAAGCATCCGCTGCACAAGCCCTAATGAACACTGTCTTAGCAAGAATACAGGGAATTCCATTTGTATCTATATTATACCCTAATGATATAAAGTCAAGATCTCAGTCTGTGGTAATAAGGTCTTTCCTCAAGGAGAGACAGAAGCATCCAGTTTAGTGGTATACTGGGAAACAGAAGGCTGAAACAGCCATTTAATTTAAGGTGCTAACCCAAAAGAAATTTTAAAGAACTACTTATTTCTCTAGCCATTTCATCCTCTCAGTTGTGACTGGAATACGTTACTTAGTACTTGGCTATGAATGAGATAAGATTTAGGGTCTAACTCCCCTATTCTACTCCTCAAGCCCTTCATTATTCAATATACTTCCTTCTCTTTTTCATTTCCTGCTTTAGAAACTATTAGTGGGGAAACAAAATTCCTGATGGGTTTTATTATGGTTCTCTGAAGTGTAATATGTTTTACATCATTTACTTTGCCTTTCATGGCAAACTTTTTGTTTTTATATAGCTGCTGCTTTCGCAGTTCGCTACAATTCTGATGGAGATATAGCAACCTGACACCATTCCCACATTCACTCTCTGCTGCATTAAACTGGCTATAGATTTGGGAGCTTTTCTTATTGTTGGTTTGCTTCTTATCTAGGTTATGTCTGGAATTCCTTCTCACCTCAGGAATAGAAAGATGTAGTGACTAATATATGCCATGTCAATGTAATGAAATGCCCTGCTCTGTTTTAGGTTAGAGATTGAGACTAAAGCTGGAGATACCAGTTGAAAAAGTCATGTATTTGAAATGTTAAAATAGGCCCATATGAATCAAAGTGTAAATTTCTGTAGGTCTTTGTTTTTTTCTGTATGCCTAATGAACTCTATTTTACTTTTATATGCTACAAAAGTTACATTTTCTCCAAAGCCATGAAAGTTAGGATGGAAAAAACAACCCAACAATACACTTCTAGAAATTATTTCAGATTTTATATCACTTTTCACTTTAAATGAAATGAAATTCTAACTTAAATCTATTACTGATATTTCTTCTGTACAACTTTGTAGTACTTACTACAACTACATTGTGATAGAACCTATCCAAGACCCTAAACTCAAAGGGTTCCAGAGTGAGGTGAGAGATTCAAGACACCACAATTGGCTGGTTAAATAAAAAATGACAGTCAAATTTGGAGATTTAGCCACGATTTTATTGCTGTGGTTTGAAATACAGCTTAATGGGCAAGGGGGACCATTAGCTTTTGGAAAACAGTGAAACAAAAAATAGTACATGGGAACTGAGCTATCTGGTGGAGTGAATTATCACTAGAGAATTTCTATAACTTGTCAATATATCTGGTTATAAATTAGTTGATATGTATTATGTTAGATGCTTCAATATCTAAGGTCCTAACCTTAATACTGTGACATCTAAGGATGTGGTTAAGGATTTCACTACCAAGGTCATTTTTTTTGTTTGTTTAATTGTTTAATACAAATGTGCTTTATAACATAACAGCATGGAAAAGGGTCCTTCAAAATACACGTTAAAATTTTATAGTCTAGGTATCCACAAAAGAAGTCAAATACAAAAGCTTGCAATCTGTTTAAATGCAGATCCTGATATATAGAGCAAAACACATTATTACCCACATGGAAACTAATGACTCAAATTTCCTTAGGTGCAATAAAAAGGGTAAGTGTTGGTTATGTAAATGTGAAATTATCCTTACCCTTTCTAATTACACTAGCTTACACTGGTGTCTCTTTAGCACTTTTTATACATAATGGACCAGTTGTTTATGATTATGGCTTCAGACTCATGCCTACTTTGTGGTCAGTACTTCTCCACATTTCTCCTTTATTCCTATCACCATATACACACTTACAAAGGAGCAGGATAAGCCAGGTGCTACATTTCTACAAGGGAAAGCAGAACGAGAAATAGCCAAAGGTACTCGACACTTTCTCTATGGAGAAAGCATGCAATGTGACTTCTCTGGCTTGTGACAGCCTGCTCTGTATAGTAGGAGGCCTGGGGTTATTGATGGTAGAAGTACCTGATAGAAATCAGCTTTTTGTGTTATTGGAGTGGGAGTGGAGCATAAGATTGATGCCTTTCTTACCAGTGTTGCTATTTTCTGTGATCTCAGGTTTCATTTTATATAATAAACTGCTTTTTAAACTGTTTTCCGCTTTGTTATATTTCTGGGGTGGGCATGATAAAATTGTGGAGACATTTGTTCATTTAACAGGTATTTATTGGCATTACTCTAGGCACTGGGGATTCAGCAATGAACAAGACAGACAAGGTTCCTTCTCTCACGGTGTTTACATTTTAAATGGGTGTTGGAGATAAGTAAAGCCATATAAATGAAGAAGGTAATTCAGACTGTGATTGGTGTTATGAAGAATATGAAAAATGGTGGTGGCGTGTGAAGTCAGGGAATGTCTCTCATATGAAGAGACTGAACAAAAAAAGAACTAGTCATGCAGAAAACCAATGGGAAGATTCCAAACATCTACAGTAAATGTATGCATTAAAATTTACATAACCAAGTAAGTAACGCGCTCCAAAGTAGTCTTATGAACTATAAGCTTGTTCAAGTTTTGCTTCTGTTACCAGAAACATTTATTGGAACTCATTTGTAAAACTCTGGGAAACCACAGTTTATCCTTGAACTAAATTTTATAAAGCTAAAACAAAATTTGATAAAGTTAGGCATCACAACTGAAGATCCAAGTCTGTAACTAGGAAAGATACTAGCAAGTATCTTCTCAGGATTGGTGAGCGGGCTAAATAAATTTGAAAGTACTATACCCTAACCAATGACAAATGAGCATATACATACTATTATTTTTAAAGAGGAAGGAAGGCAGGCAGGGAGGAAGAGGGAGAAGCAGCATTTTTGAAAAAAGTTAATTGTTAATTTTAGTTGTACTTCCACCTTCATACGCTGTCCTGGGCTATGAACCCAGGTCCTTGGTCTGTATGTGGACTGCTACACAGGAGCAGGCTTAACACTTGAGCCACTAGGGCACATAGTTAAGTAGTAGCAGCTGCTATATAAAATGAGCCCAGTATCTTTTTCATGAGCAAAATAAATGTTTATTGCTGCAAGACATCAAAATTTTGTTTTCTGTCATTACACACAGTAGCCAGTTTCAAGCCAGTTTTCTTTGTGGCTTTGGAGCTGTTCTAAAGGTAGTTAAAATCAATAGTTCAGTGCAGGCAAGCCGATAAATCCGCCGGGCGTAGCCCACAGAAAGATCCGGGTTATCCTGGGACGGGGAACAAAATTTAAAAACAAAATGCCTCCTCATCTCCATGCCTTCCTGCCTACTTGCCTTCAGTTCTTTCTGCACTTTTCTTTTAAAAAAATTCTTGAAGGTTTAATAAACAAATTTTTTTCTAGCATAACATCTTTTAAGTCTCATATTTTGATTCGCTCACATCCTGTCTGCCCTTGCCTATGCCAAACACTCGCTAGTCCAGCCAACTACCAGGAGAAACTGCTTATTAATGGGGCGCTTTCCAGATTGCCCCCAGACTTGCAGGCCACAAAGGAATGTACAAATCCCATATATATATTCTTCTAACCTTCACTCGAACCTCAATCCACCGGTGTCGGAACCCAGTATCCGGGTTACCGGGCAAGACAAGTAAGCGACTTACACAAGCAGGTTAACAAACATTCCGCAAGCCCAGTGCCAAGCCGCCAGAGCTTGCATGGGTCACGCAGGGTCACGCAGGGTCACGCACCGCGCCGAAGAGCCTGCCGGGAACCCAGAGCGCAATGGCGACGCCTAGTTTGCTGGGTCGCCTATCGCGGCTTGGAAACCCAAAGAAACCTATTTTGAAACCCAACAAGCCCCTAATTCTAGCTAACCGCGTCGGAGAACGGCGCCGGGAGAAGGGGGGTGAGCAATCCGAGCCGAGGAGGCCCAGAGCGGAAACCAGAGGGGTGCTGGGGGAGGCTGGTGAGAGGGCCGGAAGATAAGGGTCTCCATCTGACCGACGGTCCCTCATTCTGGCTTTCTAGAGGCAACCTGTATCACGGAGATGTCGGTGATGATGGCTTGCTGGAAGCAGAATGAATTCCGCGATGACGCGTGCAGAAAAGAGATCCAGAACTTCTTCGATTGTGCTTCCAGGGCTGAGGTGCCAGGCTCCTGGGGTGCCCTTTTGGGAAGAGAATGGGGGGAGAGGGGAATCAGGTATAAATGGTGGTGTCCCCTAACACTTGATAGGTGAAAAGAAAGCCCCTCTTTCTTAAAGGGCATGGAAATTTGGGGCACTGCTTCACACATGCCAATGTGGGGCAGATTACGGCCACATTATGATCTTAAGCTATCTATTTCAGTGCTCAGCTTTATCAATGAGGCTTATGTTTAATGCTCACTTTACAGAAATGTGGGAGTGTTAAATTAAGGAATGAATGGAAAAATAATTTTGTAAAATTTAAATTGCTACTGAAATAGACTTCAATAGAAGTAAAGATAGTAAAGACAGGTTTGATGTCTAGGCTAGACTTAATTGCTAGCTGACTTGGTAACTTCAGATAATACAATCATTTCTAGGTCTCAAGTCCTTTTTGTTGAAAGGAAACAAGATAACAGCTTTCTAGACTGGTTAATATCTTAGTGTGTCTTGGGGCATTGTGAGAATTATTTACCTAGGTCAGGGCAAACTATTTAGTAGAGTTGTTATTCTTATTTTTGTGTGTGTTTTCAGGCAGCCCGAAAGATGAGATCAATGGAGGAGACCCTGGGAGAGTCTGGGAGTTTACCCCCCAAGAAATTGAATAAGTTGTTACAAAGATTTCCTAACAAATCTCATGTCAGCTGAAAATGGAGAATTATTTTCAGTGACTGAATTGTAGCTTCTGAGAACTATGCAGAGGTGTTTTTAAGAAACATTTGCACTGCCATGTTGTTTTTTTTTTTTTTGAAAGGAAAAAGGAGGCAAACACTTCTTTTTCATGCTTTAGCGTCATTGTCTGGAAGTTAAGCTTTATTTTGAATAAAATCTTGTGAAGAGAACTGGCCTTTTGTCTTGGAATAGGTACTCCCTCCATACTTGAACCCTATATGTTCTCCCTTTCCTTCCTGATTTGCCCTAAGAAAAGGACAAAAATCTTTTCTTTGGCATCTAAAGATGCCAGTTTGTCATCTGAAGTCTTTTATACCATTTAGTGCCCTCGCCTTTGGATGCACTAAAAATGTTGGGAGTCTGCCTATATGTACAGGATTGGGAGTTCTTTTGGCCATGATTTAAGTATTTAGTGACTACCTATTTTATGCATAGACCCTGCAAGATGTTTCCTGAATAATCAGAAATTAACAAATTGGTGACCCAGAGTTATTACAGATGTATTTTATTTGGTCCACAAAATTGAAAATTTGTCTTTAATTGACCACATTTAAAAATACCGGAGGTGTGCCCCGGTGGCCTAGCTGATAAGGCCACTGGATGTAGCCCACACACATCCCAAGGAGCTGGGTGGGACAGGGAGGGGTGGGGGGAACGACAACCAAGATGAATAACTAAATAAAATAAATAAAAATGTTTCTCCCTCCTCTCCCTGTCTGCCTACCTACTCACCTTTATTCCTTCCTGCACCTTTCCTTGAAAAAAAAAAAAAAAATCTGGCAACTTTTTCTTATTCCCACGTGGCAATAATCAAGGTGAGCTTAATAGCATTTGTCTATTCTCCTGGGACTTCTCCACTAGATTCTCCCAAATGGGGAAACTGAGACTCAGTTGGCAATTATCTGCTTTGCTTATATCACCTGTTCACTCATTAAATTATGCATCTAGTTGCTAAGGGCATTTACTTTTGTGGACCCCTCCCTTTGATATTAGAAACAATTTATAGTATTTTCTGTATACATTGCCCTTTCAGGTATAACTCAGTTAACCTTTCTGTGTACCTAACAGCATTAAATGTACAAAGGCTTCAGAGGTTCTTAAAGCTCTAGTGGAATAATCATTAAGATAACGGAGTTTTAACCTCCCTGATCCACCGCGCCTCCAAGCTACTTCCTGTAGTACTCATAGCGCATGAAGCAAAAAGCCTAATTCTTCAAGTGAGATTTTTTTAGCTACTGGAAGCAGCCTAGTGTGTAGACACTTTAGATTTAGTTCTTAACCTACTGGTCACTAGCCTCTAAGAAATCTTTAACTACCACGGAAATTTTTAACATTTCAATTAGAACTGGGAAACAAACCAAGGTTTCATTAACATTACCTACATGAAATCAGTATTTTCATATTTTCAGCTGGCTATAAATCTCAATACCATTTATACTCACTAGCTTCGAAACTATAGCACTTATTACACTACTGCTAAATCTTATTTGATGTTTAAATAAGTCTAACTGATACAAATCTGTTTTGATATATTTATAATTGTATTTCAACGTTATTGTTTCCTTTGCAATTATTTTATTTTTGTGCATTTATAAACAATCTGAGGAGTCTGGACACTTACCACGTTTCTAAAAAGGTCCATGGCACAAAAAAGAGCTAAGAATCTCGAGACTCAAAGGTCCCACTGACAATACAACCATTTCGTGAGATCACATGTCGCCTTTTTCTGGTGCTTCCCCCAAATTAGACCCTATAAGGCTTTCTGGAACGCAGGCTTCTGGACTACAATTCCCAGAAGGTGGTGCGGCCCCAGGGCCTATCCGGAGTTTGCACAGAAACTTCACTTTATGTTTCCTCTGTTGTTTCTGCATGACTCCGCGTATGCAAACCTTGCCTGCACGCACGTCGGCGGTTTACGCCCAGTGAATGCTGGTATCTGTAATTATTTCATATACCTTTGAGACGGTCTTCCTCTTACGACGTCTGAGGGTGGGCACGGCGGGGGGGGGGGGCAAGAAATGTAGCAATAAATAAGTCCTCTACATCCGCCCGCCCCAGGTCTAGTTCACGAGCACGAGAGGACGGAAGTGGTGGTGGCCGGCGCGGCCGGAAGTTCTGATCAGCTGATGGTGGAGGCGGTGCCGCAGCCTCGGAGAGGCCCCGGCTGCCGAGCGCTTCGTACGGGCCCTGAGTCTTGGAGGCTGGCCACGATCCCCGTTAGTACCTCGCAGTTGGGCGAGGCCCGCTCCGGTATCTCTCCCAGGCCTGAAATCCTCGGCCGGCACGGCCGCCCTGAGCGCCCCGGCCACCCCCAGCCCCGGCTCGCCCCTCAGGCCCCGGGCCTCCCCTCAACCCCCGGCCGGCGGCCCAGGCCCCGGATCCGCGGGGGGGGACCCGGCCCCGGGGGGTGCGGGCCCCATGGAGCTGATGTTCGCGGAGTGGGAGGACGGAGAGCGCTTCTCTTTCGAGGATTCGGATCGCTTTGAGGAGGATTCGCTCTGTTCCTTCATCTCCGAGACCGAGAGCCTCTGCCAGAACTGGCGGGGATGGCGCAAACAGTCAGCGGGGCCCAATTCTCCCACTGGCGGCGGTGGCGGCGGTGGCGGTGGCGGTACCAGAATGCGAGGTGAGGCTGAGCGGGAGGAGGGGAGCGAGCAGGCCCGGCCCCGGCCTCGCTCGAGAGCTGTCTCTGGCTCGGGAGCTGTCCCGGACCAGGAGCAGTCCCAAGCTTAGAATGGACTGCAGGACTAGCTTTTCCGGTCATGGGATTGGCTTCTCCACTTCGGTGTGTTCGTGGTGTGTGTGTGTGTTTTGGGGTGACTGATTGCTGAAAAATCCTGGTTAGGACTAGCGACAGAAAGTAGATCTTTTGTCGTTTATTTGTCTTAGAGATGGGGCAAGGGAGAATACACTGCCTGACTTGGGAAACTTACCGAGTTCAGCCTCAAGCAGACCAAAAAGTGGAAGAGAATGTGGTTAGGAGGCGGACCGAAGAAGTGACCATTTGAGGTCTGCCACTCCATTGGTGGTCTCTGATCCCAGCTGCACCAAGAAGGGATTCCATCCAGGGGAAAGTGGATGTGAACTGGCCGGTGAGAGGCAATTCCATCATAGCATAGGTTTTGATCAGAGGCTTGGTTCCTGGAGATATTGAACATCTGTCAGAACCCAAGGCTGGGATCACTGGATTAGAGCTTTATATTTCCATCATCTGGGGCCCGGGGAAGAGTGTAGGTAATTGTCTCTGGAGTCTCCTTAAACACTCCTGCTTTTCTTTCATCTTGGGTCTTTCAGTGAACAGATTAGTGCTGTGAAGATTTTTGCTTTATTAAAGGGGATGGAGAGGAGATGATGATAAGAGAAGTTCTATAAACTTCACACTTACAACGTCCTTTGCCTTTCTCATGGCCTGGTTTTTGTCCTGGGCCTCAGTGAAAGTTCAGTTTTTCAGCAGTTGAGGGCTTTAATTTGTGATTCTGCTCTGGCTATTTCAAGGGTCCTCTTTTCCAAATTACCCTGTTGAGGTTTCTAGCACCCCTTCCAAAGAGACATTTACACGTGTCACTTTTTGGGAGTGGTAATATTCAGCTTCAGTTGGAGAGAGAGTATATACTCTGTACACACGCACGCACACACGAATGCACGCCCCCCCGCCCTCCCTCCTGCCCCCCATAGGCAGTTTCGCAGGTCTTCTGTGGCTTCTCTGCTTCTTTCATATTTGCATGTGTGGGTAATCTTGGGACTTAGAGCTTCCTTACTCTAAGTAATTGAAGTCGTGTATCTTCTTCCTAAACAGGTTAAAATCTAGAAGAGCATGTTATTTGCCACCCCTCCCCACCCAATCACTTCCCAGGCTACCCTCAGGTGCTCACTTGTAAAATAAGGAGATTAACATTTTTTTTAAAAAAAAGTTCCATTCAGTTCCATGACTTTTTGATGTTTTCTAATTTGACTAGCAATCTGGTGAGATAGGCACTCTGTTGTATTTCACTGTTTTTTGATTAAAACAATGTGGGAAACTTTTGAGTGATAATTCCATCTCCTACTCCAGATGATCCAGGAGCAATAGCTAGGTTCTCTGGGATAACATTCCCACCTTCCATTGTGGAAAAACAGCATTCAGTTACACCAAAGGAAGTGCAGCCTGTCTTGTTTCTAGAGGTCTCTCTTAATTCTTTTGGGTTCTTGCCTGTCTTCTCTCCTTAGATGGATGTGGAGTCATCTAGATAAAAAGGGATAGTAAAAAAAAAAAATCAGGAAAGAGAATGCCCAAGGAGAGACTTCAGCAAGATGATAAGAATCTAAAGTGTAGGTATATGGGAAATTAGATGCTGAACCATGTGAAAGAAGTTATTTGATAGGATCCTAGAACACAGCTGTTTGATCAGGAGTTTCTAGGAAATTCCTGGTATCTTCTGTTATACACCTTAGGGTAGTGGGTTGTGGTTGAAGATTGTTTAGCTCTCCTCCTCGATGGAGTCTTAACGGTTAGTGGATCCTGATAAAAGTATCTCTTGTTTTTAAAGAAAAGGCGCAGGCAGGAATGAAGGCGAGTAGGCAGGTAGGCAAGAAGAGAGAGGAGGAAGAAGCATTTTGTTTTTTTTATTTAGTTGTTCACACTGGTTATTTCCCTCCCCCCTGGACCCAGGACTCAAACCGAGGGGTATGTGGCCTATCCTCCTTCGGAGGTGATTCACTTAACTGCTATTCCACCAGGGTGTGCCTATCCCTTGTTTTTTTTATCCAGGTCTCCCCTTTCATAGTGAAGCTGGGGTCTAAGATGTGACACTGACATTGGTTTCAAGTAATCCTTTCGCCTCACCTCAACCTTTGTTTCCAAAGATGGACTGGTAATCCCATTGGTGGAGCTGTCAGCAAAGCAGGTGGCATTTCATATCCCATTTGAAGTGGTGGAGAAGGTTTACCCTCCAGTGCCTGAGCAGCTACAGCTCCGAATTGCTTTTTGGAGCTTTCCTGAGAATGAAGAGGATATTCGGTGAGGTTAAAGGACTGATGGTGGGGAGTGGGGTGCATGATACTCTATGGTGTCTTCTGGGCTTCCCACAGAATAAAGGAGATACTGTATTTAGGGTTGCTGATAGAAAATGACATGAGGAAGAGAGGATTTTCCCCAAGAGGGAGTGACACTTGGGAGAGAATGCTGAGGGCTTTGTGATCTCTGACATGGTAAGAAGAGGTTATTTACAGAATTGTGGCTCTGTCCTCTTTACTTCCAGGCTGTATTCATGCCTAGCTAATGGCAGTGCAGATGAGTTCCAGCGAGGAGATCAGCTATTCCGCATGAGGGCTGTGAAGGACCCACTACAGATAGGTAAGGGTCCCATCATGTCCTGTGATACCCTCTGCACCTCACAGCCCATCTTGTGAAATAAGAACCACTGAAAGAGGCTGGAGAAAGTTGAAAAACTTCAGGGCCAGTTACCAGGGTAGAGACCTATGTCTTGGGGACTCTGATTATATTCATGTTTCTCCCCAGGTTTCCACCTGAGTGCTACAGTGGTGCCACCTCAAATGTTCCCCCCCAAAGGGGCCTACAATGTTGCTGTGATGTTTGACCGCTGCCGGGTCACTTCCTGCAGCTGCACCTGTGGGGCTGGGGCCAAATGGTGCACACATGTTGTGGCACTCTGTCTCTTCCGCATCCACAATGTGAGGCCCTCCCAATTTATCCTGGCCCTGTCCTGCACTTCATCCCCTCCTTCTCTGCTGCATGCCTGGCCACAGTGTGAGCCCCCTCACCTCCCTGACGCCATCTCTCTGTTCCTAGCTCCAGCAGCAGTGAGGCTTTTCTCAGATTGTTCCATTTTTTTCTCCTTCAGGCTTCTGCAGTCTGCCTGCGTGCCCCAGTCTCAGAGTCCCTATCTCGGCTCCAGAGAGACCAGTTGCAGAAGTTTGCACAGTACCTCATCAGTGAGCTCCCTCAGCAGGTGAGTGAGATTGGCACACCACCCTCTAACTAGCTTCAGGTTGTGTATCAACCTTCCTGTGAAGACCCAGGCCTTCTTGGCTCAGCTGTGACTTTGTCTCTTTGTCTCATTCCCCTCAGATCCTCCCCACTGCCCAACGTCTCCTGGATGAACTTCTCTCCTCCCAGTCAACAGCCATCAACACAGTGTGTGGAGCCCCAGGTGAGAGTGGTGAGAAAAAGGGCAGCGGGAAGAAAGCAAGCTGGTAGTGAAGAATAGCACTTCTTAAAGGCTTGTCGTTGTCAGACAAATCCAGGCCTCTATCTCAGGTTCCTAACCGCCTGTCACCCTCAGACCCCACAGCAGGGCCCTCAGCTTCTGATCAGAGTACTTGGTATTTGGATGAATCAACGCTCACTGACAACATTAAGAAGACACTACACAAGTTCTGTGGCCCCTCCCCTGTGGTCTTCAGGTAAAATTAATCTCTACATCCCTGCGTCTTGGTAGAAATGGACCATCTATCCGGCTGTTGACAAATTCCTTTTATTTTATTTATTTTAATTTTTTTTAACACCAACCCCAGGGCTTGAACCACTCGGCCATAAGCTTTACACAGTGGGTATCTTAGCTGCCTGAATAACAGGAGTGCATTGACAGATTCTTTTGTTTTATTTGTGCTTTATCTCCCAACTTTTATTCCTTGCACTGGTACAGTGCGTGGCACACAGATAGATGTCGCTAATGAATAAATGATAATGAATAATGATAATATTACGTAGTCACAGAGAATGGTCTCTTTTTAGCAAGGTAGAGCAATAGTTACTTTTCTTCCTTTGAGAAATCCAGAAACAGGCTGAGAGAAATTAAAATTTTTTGTCATGGATATCCTTTATTCTGTATACGTCCGCTTTTTTGGAGGAAAGAATAGGTAGGTTTGAAGGTGAGTAGGCAGGCAGGCAGGAGGAGCTAGGAGGAAAAAAACACTTTATTTTTATTTAGTTGTACATCTTAGTTGTTCGTCCTGGCCCGGGACACGAACCTGGGTCCTTGGGATGTGTGTGGATTGTGCTTCAACTGGGGGCAGTTTACCAAACCACTGCTTTACCAGGGCACACCCTTTTCTCTAAGTATTTTGACTTGGGACCTCTTTTATGTCAAAGCCCTGTTGCACTTTCACCTCTTTATACAGCCCGTGTTAGAGGCATCATTTTCCACTTTAACACTTTCATAGTGATGTGAACTCCATGTATCTGTCTTCCACGGAGCCTCCTGCTGCTGCTGAATGGGCATGCTTACTGCGCCCACTGAGAGGCCGAGAGCCAGAGGGGGTTTGGAACCTTCTTAGCATTGTCCGTGAGATGTTCAAGCGGAGGGACAGCAATGCTGCCCCCTTGTTGGAAATCCTCACTGACCAGTGCCTCACCTATGAACAGGTAATCCCCACCCCAAGCTGGGTCACCCTCTGATGGTGTATTCTCTCCCTCAACTTCATTTGCCACTTGCTGACAGGGACCCTGGGAGGGCTGCTCTTATCTTTCTCCAAGTTACTAGGTGCATCTCAGAGCCCTCTTT
Organism: Solenodon paradoxus; assembly: GCA_004363575.1. Classification (NCBI taxonomy): domain Eukaryota; kingdom Metazoa; phylum Chordata; class Mammalia; order Eulipotyphla; family Solenodontidae; genus Solenodon; species Solenodon paradoxus. Next base: position 138,921 of record RJWH01000213.1, on the reverse strand, counting down.
GTTTCCAGATAACAGGTTGGTGGTACAGTGTGCGCACCTCAGCCTCACACAGCAGTGCCAGTGGGCACACAGGCCGTAGCAATGGGCAGTCCGAGGTAGCGGCCCATGCGTGTGCCAGCATGTGTGATGAGATGGTCACACTGTGGAGGCTGGCTGTACTGGACCCTGCACTCAGCCCCCAGCGGTGAGTCTCCCCCTAGGCTCACAGTAGCACAGAGACTGGCCATCCGGGATAGACTCAGCCTGCATCTCCTTGTTCACATACAGATGTACCATTCTTCCAGTCCTAGGGAAATGGGAGATGCTCAGAGCATTAGGGTTATCACTGACTTTTGTGTCCTTTTTCTGAAAGGCGTTCTTCCTTCCCTTCCCTAAAAAACACCCACTTCCTGAGTGCTGTAGTGATGTCTGGGGCTGGCTCAAGAAATACTTCCCTGGGTCCTTGCTTGTGTCTACTCCCATTCCTTCTCCTTGCAGAGTGTAGCCTCCCAGCAGGCTTCCACCCTTTGTTCCCACAGCCGCCGGGAACTGTGTGCACAGCTACGCCAATGGCAGCTGAAGGTGATAGAGAACGTGAAGCGGGGACAGCACAAGAAGACCCTGGAACGGCTCTTCCCTGGTTTCCGGCCTGCAGTGGAGGCCTGCTACTTCAACTGGGAAGAAGCCTACCCACTTCCCGGTGTCACCTACAGTGGTACCGACCGGAAACTGGCACTGTGCTGGGCCCGAGCCCTGCCTCCTCGGCCAGGTGCCTCCCGACCTGGGGGCCTGGAGGAATCCCGGGAACGGCCCCGACCTCTTCCTAATGAGCCAGTTGTACGACCCAAGGAACCTGGGGCCAAGCGCAAGGGGTTGGTTGAGGGGGTTTCCTCATCACAGCGGGGTCCCCGCCGCCTCTCTGCTGACGGGGCAGACAAGGCTCTGCATAAGATGGGTCCAGGTGGGGGCAAAGCCAAGGCATTGGGTGGGGCTGGCAGTGGGGGCAAAGGCTCAGCAGGCAGTGGGAACAAGCGACGACTGAGTAGTGAGGACAGCTCCCTAGAGCCAGATCTGGCTGAGATGAGCCTGGATGACAGCAGCCTGGCCCTGGGTGCAGAGGCAAGCACCTTTGGCGGATTCCCTCAGAGCCCACCACCCTGCCCCCCATCTGGTGGTTCCCGAGGCCCTTCCACCTTCCTTCCTGAACCCCCAGATACTTACGAAGAAGATGGTGGTGTGTACTTCTCGGAAGGGCCTGAGCCTCCTACAGCCTCTGCTGGCACCCCTGGCCTACTGCCTGGGGAAATCTGTACCCGGGACAACCTCCCTTCCACAGATGAAAATGGCAGTGGGCTCCCCAAAACCAAAGAGGCAGCCCCTGCAGTTGGAGAGGAGGATGATGACTACCAGGCATATTATCTGAATGCCCAGGATGGAGCTGGGGGTGAAGAAGAGAAGGCCGAGGGTGGGGCTGGGGAGGAGCACGATCTGTTTGCTGGGCTGAAGCCACTGGAACAGGAGAGCCGCATGGAGGTGAGAGGACTCAGGGTGCTCCTGAGCTACAGTTAGGAGGGGGCCATCAGGGGAATATCAGGACCAAAGTTTGTTAGATTCCTGTTGCAGACTCCTAACTGGCTTCTCTGCCTACCTGCAGTCCATTCTCTTCACTGCTTCCATATTGATTTTCCCGAAGTCTGTCACTTTGCTGCTTACAACTCTTCAGTGGTTTCCCATTGCTCTTAGGACAAAGAGAAGGCCCCTGGTATAACTTATGAGGCTCCGCAATGTCTGATCTTTGTCTGCTTCTCTGTTCTCATCTAGCAACTACCTCTTGTAAAACAGTAGTCAGTAGAACTGTTCTCAGTCTAGCCACCTGCTCTCCTCTTCACCTTTCCAGTAGTAGCTGGCTGCATGCTGCTTTGTGTGTTAGTGTCTTTATGTAGACTGTGAGCCCCTATGGTGTGCCCAGGACCAGCGCAGGACCTAGCATATAGGATACTCACAGGATGTTTACTGCATGTGTGTATTTATGTGTCCTGCCTCTGGACTTTGGGGCTTTAACTTGTCTGGTGCCATGTTCTCTCTCCAGGTATTATTTGCCTGTGCTGAAGCCCTGCATGCACATGGCTACAGCAGTGAGGCTTCCCGCCTCACTGTGGAGCTTGCCCAGGATCTGCTAGCCAACCCACCTGACCTCAAGGTAGAGCCGCCCCCTGCCAAGGTGAGAGAGACCCCCTTCCTTGCCCCCACTTAGTCCTAACCTTATTCCTTGCCCTATCCCAAGCGAGAGCTGCCGCCTCCTTCCACCAAGGTGTGTCAGACTCATCTGCTTGCCTCCTTGTGCTTCCCTCTCTAGGGCAAAAAGAACAAGGTATCCACAAGCCGTCAGACCTGGGTGGCTACTAACACCCTAACCAAGGCCGCCTTCCTATTGACAGTGCTAAGCGAGCGCCCAGAGCACCACAATCTGGCCTTCCGAGTTGGCATGTTTGCCTTGGAGCTACAGCGGCCCCCCGCTTCTACCAAAGCCTTGGAGGTCCGAGGTTCTATCAGAAGCTTTGCACTGTAATCTCTTCAGATCCTTTATAGCCAATAAAGTATTAGAAGTCTGAGTTCCTTCCTGTGCCCTCAGGTGAAACTGGCATACCAGGAATCTGAGGTGGCTGCCCTGCTCAAGAAGATCCCTCTGGGTCCAAGTGAGATGAGTACCATGCGGTGCCGGGCAGAGGAGCTTCGGGAGGGCACACTTTGTGATTATCGGCCTGTGCTGCCCCTCATGTTGGCCAGTTTCATCTTTGATGTTCTCTGTACTCCAGGTACGGCGCCGCACTACAGCAACTGGGGAACTGGGTTGGGGTAAACCCGAGGAAACAACCAAGAGCTGCTGCATGGCTCTGAATCATCTTAGAACCCATTAGGCGACATCATGGGAGAGACTAGAATGATGAGAGTCTTCGGTTCCAACTCTTGCACTTTTTCCCATGATACTGCTGTCTGCTTGACTTACTCTAACTTTCATACAGTGGTTTCTCCCACCGGTTCCCGGCCCCCAAGTCGCAACTGGAGCAACGAGATGCCTGGGGATGAGGAGTTGGGGTTTGAAGCAGCAGTTGCTGCCTTGGGTGAGTCTGTCAGTGTCTTGACCACATCTGTGAGTTAAGTAAGGCCCCAGGCCTTGAAGTGCATGAAACATGGGCCTTGTTCCAAAGTATAATGGGAAAACCGGGATGCCATATATGAGTCAATAGTGCTTTGAGTCAAAAAAATTTAGGACAAAAACATGTGCTATGGGTATTTGTTATTAACAAAAGCAGCAAAACAAATCTAGGAAAAGGCGTCAAGGAGGGGATAAACTATAGAATGTGGATTAGGAATCAGTAAAGCTCTAGGTAGGGGACAAAACACCATGAAGAAAGACACAGAGGCAATCTCCTTATTCATGAGAATAAGAAGAAGCCCAAACTTCCCTGAAGTGATGGCTCTATTTGGAAGGTAGAGTGGACCCGGTTATGAAGGTCTTGCAAAGCAGACCAGAGCTTAGGCTGGATATTTTAACAGTGGAGACCTGCCATAGGAGATGTGAGTTGAACCAAGAGAACTCCTTTCCTCACATGCTAGTGTGAGCCCTGGTCTTTTACCTCTGCCATCTTGGGAATCATGGCCATTCTTAATTCCAATGAGTGCCTCCCTCGCACAGGCATGAAGACAACAGTGAGTGAGGCCGAGCATCCCCTCCTGTGTGAAGGCACACGTCGGGAGAAGGGCGACTTGGCATTGGCACTAATGATCACTTACAAGGATGACCAGGCCAAGCTCAAAAAGGTAAGAAATTGAGGTACTGGGATTTTGACAGGCAAAGGGAGCAAATGTCACCACCATGTTTCTCCAGGGTTTCCAGTACAATGAGAAAAGTGCTGCTCTATCCAGATGAGATAGTGAGGAATCTTGAGCCTTATGAAAATCAAGAGAGACGAGACAGGCGAGCAGCAGCGGGCTGCGGGCCAAGCAGGAGCCATATGCATGCGTAGAGCACAACTCCATGCTGCAGAGGTGGGCTGCTGGTGGCAGCAATCTAGGCCCAGGCTCCCTGGCACTGTTGGGCAGCCAGGCCCGCCACAGGAAGCAGCCCCCTAGGCTGGCTGACTTTAAGCTGCAGGTCATCATCATTGGCTCCCGCTGTGTGGGCAAGACCAGCCTGATGGAGCGCTTCACCGACGACACTTTTTGCGAGGCCTGCAAGTCCACCGTGGGTGTTGACTTTAAAATCAAGTCTGTAGAGCTACGTGGAAAGAAGTCCTAGGTTACAGATCTGCTGTAGCGCACTCAGCTTACTAACTTCTCTCGGCAGGCTAACCTCAGCTCTCAGTGTCTGTCCAGTGTGTCTGTGTGCTTTCATCTGCGTTAATGCTGCTCATCTGTGGCATCATGAGTCACCTAATGCTTGAATGTTAGTGCCATGCCTTCGTCTTCCATCCGTGTCCCTGTCTGGGGCACAGCTACAGTCGCGCCAGCAGTGCTTCCCTGAAAGGTGTCTGAGGGACACAGCAGGTCAGGAGAGATTCAACAGGATTACCTCGGCTTGTTACAGAAGTACCAAGGGGATCTTATTAGTATATGGTATTACCAAGATGGAGACATCTGATCATTTACCAAAATTAATGAAGATGATTGATAAGTATGCCTCAGAAGATGCAGAGCTTCTCTTGGTTGGAAATAAGTTGGACTGTGAAACTGACAAAAGTTTGCAGGGTGAAAAGTTTGCACGGCAGATAACTGGGATGTGGTTCTGTGTATTTACCAAGGACAACTTCAATGTGGACGAAATCTTTCTGAAACTCATTGATGACATTCTAAAAAAGACGCCTCTGGATATTTTAAGGAATGAGTTGTCCAATAATATCCTCTCATTACAACCAGAACCTGAGATTCCACCGGAACTGCCTTCACCCAGACCACACATCCGATGCTCCAATGCCGTTGACTTGCTACTTTGGGGACAAAGTGGAAACAATTCTTAGAAAGGGGAAAATGTTCTATTCTGCACTACAATCATTTTGACAATTTCCTTTAAGACTTTGTAATCCAAGTCAGAGCTATACACTAATTTGCAAATATGCAAATAATGCAGTCCTGGGTAAGTTTTGGTTATAAATCACACATTTCCCTCCAAATTATTATATTTCATTCACTATCCCAGTGCACACATTGGGAAACATAGTACTTTTAATACGAAGATTGAGAGAAATGAAAGGGATAACATTTCTTGAAAGAATTAATTGTCCTTATTCATATCATTACAAGGACAGAAAATATTCTGATAAAAGAAGAAAGAATATGGTGGTTTGCTTAGTGTTTTAAAGAAAATTGGTAAACCTAAAGACTTGGGAAGTAAAGCTATCTTGAGTGCTTTTTCTTTATTTACAAGACATTTCTCCCACTTCTTTGTAGAATCTTTGAAATATTAGAGTGTTTCTGCCACTAAGCCAGGCTTCATTCAGAGCTGTCATTGAAGGTTATTTATGAAACATAATGGTAGAATATTACTGGTTAGAGGGTAGCATTTGACTTGGTCCTCAGGCTGCCGATCTCTCTCACAATTCCTAATGGATATACATACCCTTAAGCTTTTAAGAAGTACAAAGACTCAGTAAAGAAAGAAGTGATTTTAAAACTGCTGCTGTCTTAAATCCAGTTTAAAGGAATTTTAAAGAGATACATTTTACTATATCAAAGCACATACATGTATTTGCCTAAATATTCTATACCTTTGTCATGACAAAACTCGCTTTTTATGGTGAAGCTTATTCCTATTTGGCCTAGAATGTGTTGTGTTTTTTTGTTTCTTTTTTATTTATTTTTTTGGTCTGATAATGATTTGTGGACTCCATCTTTGGTATATCTTTTATTAAACGGCACTGTTTTGTTTAGTCAAGGTGAATAAGTAATTATGTAATTGGTGTGTCTTGCGTGTTGTGATATGAAAAGCACTGTGGTCTTTCTACACTAATGAAGTGCAAACAAAATTCTCTATTTATGAATGACCAAAAAAACCCCAAAAACCCAAGAGAGACCACTGTTGCTTATAGGAATGTTTGGGCAGAGGGTGGAAGGAGAGAGGCAGAGGGCATAAAAATCGTTCATTTCAGTATTTATTGAACATCAGTGTATTCAGCCCTGTGGTGTTATAGAGGATACCAAGATATATAAGCCAGACTGTCTTCTAGGAGGTTCTCCTATAGTTATAACTGAGGAAAGCTTCCTAAGAAGGTAGTAAGCAATTTCAAGGAGAAAGGAAGATAATAGAAGTTAGGACATCCTATCACTGCTTCTCTGTCTTCCAGATCTTGGACAAACTCTTGGACCGAGAAAGCCAGACGCATAAGCCACAGACACTGAGTTCTTTCTACTCTTCTAGCCGCCCAGCCACAGCCAGCCAGCGGTCTCCTTCAAAGCATGGGGGCCCATCTGCCCCAGGGTCCCTGCAACCACTGACTTCTGGCTCTGCAGGGCATGCTCAGCCAGGGAGTGTGACAGGGGCTGGGCCAGGCCCCACTGAGGGCTTCACAGAGAAGAATGTGCCTGGTGAGGTGGGGGCACTGGGCAGGGGGCATAAGTGGTATGGAGCCATGGTGGTGTCCCCTTTCATGGGCTCAAACAGTGTCCTATTTTCCCCACCCAGAGAGTTCCCCACATTCCCCCTGTGAGGGTCTGCCATCTGAGACAACATTGACCCCAAGGCCAGAAGGGAAGGTCCCCAGCCGCCTGGCACTTGGAAGTCGTGGAGGCTACAATGGAAGGGGTTGGGGCTCCCCAGGGCGGCCAAAGAAGAAGCACACAGGTATGACAGCCCATGGGATGACATGAAGGGAAAGTTGGCTTTGGAAACTTCTGACTTCTGAGACTGACCTGTCTTGGTGGTTAGGCATGGCCAGCATTGACAGCAGTGCCCCTGAAACAACATCCGATAGCTCCCCAACCTTAAGCCGGAGGCCACTTCGAGGGGGCTGGGCTCCGACCTCCTGGGGCCGAGGACAAGACAGTGACAGCATTAGCAGCTCTTCCTCGGACTCGCTGGGCTCCTCATCCTCCAGTGGAAGTCGCCGGGCCAGTGCCAGTGGAGGGGCCCGGGCAAAGACAGTTGAAGTTGGCAGGTCAGTGGGAAAAAATACCCATCTCCTGTGATCTTACCCACCCACTCTCAAAGCCACATTCCCAGTGTAACCAGCTGTTATCTTCCCATCATTCTCACTTACCCTGGTCTTTCCCAGACAACCTGGACACCCATTTCAGAAAAACTAATCCCCGTACCCACCCAATTGCTTCTTCAGGTACAAGGGCCGCCGTCCTGAGAGTCATGCCCCCCATGTACCTAATCAGCCATCAGAGGCAGCTGCACACTTCTACTTTGAGCTGGCAAAGACAGTGCTGATCAAGGCAGGGGGCAACAGCAGCACTTCCATTTTCACACATCCATCTTCCTCAGGGGGCCACCAAGGCCCTCACCGTAATCTTCACCTTTGCGCCTTCGAGATTGGGCTTTATGCCCTTGGCCTCCACAATTTTGTTTCTCCCAACTGGCTTTCACGTACCTATTCTTCCCATGTTTCCTGGATTACAGGTAAATCAAATGTGTTTTTTGTTTGATAGGAAAAAGGGAGAGAGGGAGGGGAGGAGAGGAGGGAGGAAATGAAGAAGGGACCGGAGGAAGTATTTTTGTTTATTTAAATTTTGACTCCCCACATTCCCTAACTTGGGGTCATGAACTTGGGTCTTTGGGTTTTACTTGGTCCACATCCCAACCATCTCGGCAATCTGAGCCATAAGGGCACATCCATCAAATGTCTTGATTTGAGTTTAGAGAGGGATTGATGAAGAGCTCTATTCTTGCTGAGTTAATGATCTGATAGAAACACCATTCCCACTTCCCAGTGGGGTCCACATGAGCCTCTCTGCTTTTCTTTCTCCAAAGGCCAGGCAATGGAAATTGGCAGTGCAGCCCTGACAATACTGGTAGAATGCTGGGATGGCCACCTGACACCACCTGAGGTTGCCTCCCTGGCTGACAGGGCATCACGTGCACGAGACTCCAATATGGTGAGGGCAGCAGCGGAGCTAGCACTAAGCTGCCTACCTCATGCCCATGCATTGAACCCCAATGAGATCCAGCGGGCCCTGGTGCAGTGCAAGGAACAGGTATTTCTACAGGCAATCTGGGAACTTGCTCTGGGACATCTGGGCAGGGAAGTTAAACATGGGGAAAGTAAGGCCCAGCTTTTGCGATTCCTATACCCTGGAGTTCGAAAGCTATTCAGCACATCCGCTCATTGTGGCATTTGACATACTAATATACATTCACTTTCATTACGTCCTTTACCTTTTATCCCTCAGGATAGGATTATTCCTATTTTACAGATAAGGACATAGAGGCCTATAGTTGATGGATCAGGATGATCACCAGGATAGAATAACTAGGGAAAGCCTCACAAGATGATGAGACTTGGATGGGAAGGCATGACTAAATGAGTTTAGAATGGGCTATCACATGGGTCTTGACAGCTTCTGGTCAGCAGGTTCAGTGTTTGTGAAGCATTCATTGCTCTGACATTGGCTCTGACATCTGATGTGTCCTGGGGAACCAGCCAAGCTACCCAATTCTTGAGATAGACATTGGGATGTTACCTAAATTGTGGATTAAAGCCCTTCCCCCTTAACCCTTTGTGCCCCTCCCTTCCAGGATAACCTGATGTTGGAGAAGGCCTGCATGGCAGTGGAAGAGGCAGCTAAGGGTGGGGGCGTGTACCCCGAAGTGTTGTTTGAGGTTGCTCACCAATGGTTCTGGCTATATGAGCAAACAGCAGGTGGCTCATCTACAGCCCGTGAAGGGGCTACAAGCTGTAGTGCCAGTGGGATTAGGGCAGCTGGGGAGGCTGGGCGGGGGCTGCCTGAGGGCAGGGGGGGCCCAGGGACTGAGCCAGTTACAGTGGCAGCGGCAGCAGTGACAGCAGCAGCCACAGTGGTGCCAGTCATCTCTGTGGGGTCTAGTTTATACCCGGGTCCAGGACTGGGGCATGGTCATTCCCCTGGCCTGCACCCCTACACGGCTCTACAGCCCCACCTGCCCTGCAGCCCTCAATACCTCACTCACACAGCTCACCCTGCCCACCCCATGCCTCATATGCCACGGCCTGCCGTCTTCCCTGTGCCCAGCTCTGCATACCCACAGGTGAGACCAGTGTTCTCTTGGGGGTGGGGAGAACGTTGGGAGTGCTTACGAGGATGGAGTTTGGTTCTCTGGGAGAATGATGGTGCTGGTGAGGTGGTGGTAGTGAGGGAACCTCACCCAACTAAGAATGCCCCTCCAATAGATACCCACTGTGGGGTAAAAGGAGAAAGCTGCATCCTAATACAATGTGGTATCTTCCTTCTCTTCCTGACTCTAGGGTGTGCATCCTGCATTCCTGGGGGCTCAGTATCCTTATTCAGTGACTCCCCCCTCACTCGCCGCCACTGCTGTGTCTTTCCCCGTCCCTTCCATGGCACCCATCACAGTACATCCCTACCACACAGAGCCAGGGCTCCCAATGCCCACCGGTGTGGCCTGTGAGTTGTGGGGCCAGGGAACAGGTGAATGGAGGGGAGGTATCCCAGGGAAGGGAGGTTGGGGGAACAAATCCTATTTGTCTTTCTTTGGATTCTGAGTCTCTCACATGACTTTCATTCGATCTTCAGTGGGTAGTGTCCATCCAGCACCCACGTTTCCAGCCATCCAGGGTACCTCACTGCCTGCCCTGACCACACAGCCTAGCCCACTGGTGAGCGGAGGTTTTCCACCACCGGAGGAGGAAACGCACAGCCAACCTGTCAACCCACACAGCCTACACTACCTGCATGCTGCCTACCGTGTTGGTGAGAGGGGGACCCTTTCTGCGCCTTCACCTGCAATTGCGCCAGAGACTCTTCAGTGACACCCCGCAACCCCACTGCTCTTAATTTTACTGTGGGGTCAGATACCAGATTGGGATAGAGGATGAAGAGAATGTACTCGCACTACCTCCCCATCCTTTTCTCCTAGGAATGTTGGCACTGGAAATGCTAGGTCGCCGGGCACACAATGATCACCCCAACAACTTCTCCCGCTCCCCCCCCTACACTGATGATGTCAAATGGTTGCTGGGGCTGGCAGCAAAGCTGGGTAACACCTCCCCTCCCCAGGACCATTGTCCGCCCCCACCCGCTTTCCCCACCTTCCTATCCCAGACCTCCTTCCTAGCTCTTGCTCAGAGTTGAGGCCTTGGTCGGGTATGTGTGCGTGCGCGGGGGGTGGGGGGTTACCTCAGCTGCTGGGGTGGAGGGAGGCTCTCTGCCAGACCAGAGCTGAGAGATGAAAGTTGGGTCCCTAGGGCAGAGGTGGCCACCCCCGTCTCATGCCCCTCCCCCTGCCCCCCAGGAGTGAACTACGTGCACCAGTTCTGTGTGGGGGCAGCCAAGGGGGTGCTGAGCCCGTTTGTGCTGCAGGAGATCGTCATGGAGACGCTGCAGCGGCTGAGCCCCGCTCATGCCCACAACCACCTGCGTGCCCCGGCCTTCCACCAGCTGGTGCAGCGCTGCCAACAGGCATACATGCAGGTGACAACCCAGAAGTATGGACTAGGGTGGAATACTGGGCAGGCATGGAACAGATAGCATGCAAGCGAGGAGGGGCCTGGTTCTATTTTTGGTGGCTCATCCTCCCCACATCCTTCTCCAGTACATCCACCACCGCTTGATTCACCTGACCCCTGCCGACTACGACGACTTTGTGAGTGCGATCCGCAGTGCCCGCAGCGCCTTCTGCCTGACACCCATGGGCATGATGCAGTTCAACGACATCCTGCAGAACCTCAAGCGCAGCAAACAGACCAAGGAGCTGTGGCAGCGGGTCTCACTCGAGATGACCACCTTCTCCCCCTGAGTCTGGCCCCCAGAGGGCCTTATACAGGGACACAGGCCTGTGGTTACGGGGGTCCCTCACACAGGGACAGTGAATCTTGGCGGGACAGATCATCCTCACTCAGTTCTCTGGTAGCCCAGACTGGCAGCTGCTCCTGGGCTGTAGCTTGGGGCCAAGATGTCTCAGATCCTAGAAGCCTAGGGTTGGGGGAGACAGCCCTGTCTAGCAGGGGTCATTGGGTAGCCTCTGGTATTTATTTGGCATTTATAAATATATAAACTCCTTTTTTACTCTAGTCTGCCTGGGTCTTTCCCTTCTTTCCCTCCATGAGCATGTGAACCTTGAACTGGTAGTTGTCGGGGAGATCTCGCACTTGCTTTATTCTTCTAGGTTCTTCCCACTCCAGTGAGGCGGACAAAACAGAAAAATAAGGATGTTTATTAAGGACATTTCTAGCCCACAGCTAGGGCCCATACTCAGCTCTATGAGCCACTGTCCGACCTCATCCCCATTCAATGTGAATGACATTAGGGAGGCCGGGCCACAGGTAGATCCCATTGATCCCATAGCAAGGGGTCCCTTCATAGAACCAGGTGTAGATCGATACACTGCTGGGGATGAGGGAGATGGCTGGGTTAATACATTCTTCTACATTCTGCCTGGACCTTCTCACTCCTTCCTCCTTTAAGACTGTTAAGTCACAGGTTCCTCATACCATGATGTGGGTTTATCAAGGAAAACCCTCTTAGAAGACCCCAGAGCTATGGGAAAGAGACGCCCTTCCCTTTTCAGCCATCCCAGGCCTGGCAGAGTGGGGGTCGGGGGGGGGGGGTCGCTGAGGTAGAAGGAGGAGGGGTCAGGCCACTCTAATCCTCCTTGTGGGCCCTGCTCTGAACTTGCCCCTTAGAGAAGCAAGGGACTTCTGCTGATACAGGAGGCTGGAACATCAGCCTAGACTGGAATGCTGCAGTTCTTCCCGAAGCCATGAGGGCACTGGCTGTCCAAGCCGGCTCAACAGCTTTGACAGCTCCAAATTGTGGTTCCGGAAAATATCCGTAAGGAATAGGCGGGACTGAGAGGAGAAAAATGAAGGCAGAAACAATAAGGAGTAGGACAAAGAATCTGATCATAGAGAGGGAGAGGGATACCCTGCCCCAGGCTTTACTTACCTCAGTGTCCATATCTGGGTATCTCCGGCCTTTGCTCTTCCCTAGACAGCGAGTCTTGCCACCTTCGAGTCCTTGGCACCAAAATCCCTTGTCTTCATCAAACCTGCTCAACAGTGAGAGGCCATTAGGTAGCAGAGGGGAAAAAATTATAAGCTCCATAAACGTATACTACCTCTCCCAGCCCACATAAACACATAGCTCTTATTTATAAGAGAAAAGTCATGTTTCTTCCAAACAGACAAGGCCAACCTGCTTCCCCATTTTACCCAGAGTCCTCCCCTGGGTCATACTCTCCCACCTGAGGGTCCGTGTGTAGTTCAGAAAGGGTGTGATACCCAGGAACTTCTGGATGCTCTCCATTGAGGCAGCTGGGTTGGTACGCAGTTCTTGCCCATCCACAATTAGCAACTAAAGGGACAGAGATGTGGTTCCATCTGTATTCCTTAGAAGCCTCTGGGCTGAAAGGAAGAGGAGGGGAATGGGGGCCCCAGTGAAGACTATTGGGAGACTGTACCTGTCCAGAGGGGTAGAAGGTCAGCCAGCGTTGTAGATGGGTGGAATAATAGCCAGGGATGAGACAGCGGTTCTGCAGGGAGCGAAGTGCCAGAGGGGCCTGGGAGGAGGCTGAAATCACTTGGTAGAAGGTATAGTTCAGGGCAATTGGGTCTCCATGTGCTCGCTGGTGCTGAAAGGAAAAGGGGTTAGAAGGGACTGGTGATGTGACAGGATTATGCCCGTACTCTTGGTCTGGTGTGCAGCATAAGCATCCCTCCCCAAAGCACTAGTTCAATTTCCCTGCCCTATTCCTTTCTATCTCTATAGTCAACACCTCCTTCTCTTAAGCCTTAATATGTCCTTAGCTTCAGTGTCACCTGGTACCAGGAGTAGGCCCTGTCAGCAGGGTTGGTGAGCACAGTGATGATCTTGGCTCGTGGAAGGAGAGCAGCCCCCCGGCGTGGTACAACCTCTGAATCAAAGTAGGTAGCACTTTTTTCAAACAGGAAGTCAGTGCTGGCATTGGAAGGGACAGGAAAGAAGTCCATGTACCTAGGAAGTAACAGAGAGACCGCAAATGTGCAGCATATCAGGGCTGGTGAAAGCCGAAATGGTTTGGGGCGGAGAAGACTTCCTCCAAGAAGCATTCCGAAGGATCCCAATCTCACCAATCAATGCCCTTGTGGTAATTAGGGCCACTGAAGAACTGAATCTCCTCAAAGGTGCTGGGGCTGGGGAAGCTGCTAGTCACAGCTGGGTGCAGGCTCAGGAAGAAATGTATAGCTGTGGTCCCTAAATGGGAGAGAAAGTCCAGGCTATTGTGAGAGAAATTAGCTCAATAACTTTAGCTTAAGGAAGTGAGAAAATAACCACTCTTGGTAGTCAAATCCCTTTTGGCCAAACGAGAGAAAAAAGGTAAGTAAAGTCAGAGAGGCCCGGGGAAGTTAAAATAGTGGTTCCTTCTTGATTGTATATCAGTCACTTGTGGATCTTTAAAAAAATTTCCACAGGTGGTTCTGACATACATGTAGGGCTCGACATTCTCTCAAGAGACTGGATTAAAGGGTGAAAAGGGAGTTCCTTGGCTAAATAATCTTGGATTTAAGACAAGTCAAGAGAAATTGGCTAAGGATGGTTCACCTGTCTTCTGAGGTCCCACAATGAGGAACTTGGGGAGCCGATCACAGGTTTTCTCCTTGGACCAGATATCTTTGTGCCTCTTGTCATCACAGGGATTCTAGAGTTGAGGCCAAGAAACACATAAGGCCTAATCTTTCTTCAACCCTGACTCCCATCCTATCTCTCATCAGCTTGGGCTCTACCCATACCTGCCAAAGAGGGCTTCGCTCTAGAGGAAACAGTTCAAAGTACTTTTGGGCGAGAGGAACAGGAGGAAGTGTCTGTAGGCGCAGGCGCGTCCAGCACTGGAGGAAGCGCACTAGGCTCTCAAAGGTGTACAGGCCCAGCCTGTCGTTTCCATAATTGGACAGATGGGTCATAAAGATGCTGATCTGCAAGGGAGTATCTGTATGTCAGATATAGAGAGGCTGTCTCACCTCAGAATCAGGATTGGTGAGCAAAAGTCTCAGCCTGCAAACAATATTGCTCTCCAATCTTCTACCCCTTTTTCTGGCACTTTACCGGATTAAGCAGCACTGTCAGAAAGAGCTCTCCACCTCGGATGCTCCTGTCTAGTTCACGAGAACCTCCAGGATATTCATTATAGAAGATGGTGTGAGTAAAGAGGCCACATGTCTGCCTTGGCAGCACCTCAAGGGAAAAAAGAAGACACAGGAATCAGAGATTTGAAAGGTAGGATGAGAAGTATATTAAGGACAAAAGTCCTAAGGCATCAGGATTCATGGGTTAAAAGGACTCAGTCTGAAGCTGTGATAAAGCTCTTGCTATGTGCATTGTAACTTTTACCTCTCTACTGCATTATGTAGATGAATTTGGATTGGCTTGGACGAGTTGACAGGACAGAGGTCAATACACATTGGAAGCTGTCAAAATCTGGGAGTTTGAGTCAAGTTTATATCAGAAGTCCCTTACCATAATACCATTATGAATGAAGCCACGGCGGTAGCGGGCAGGGCGGAGATGGGGATATTCCTCAGTGCTGGTCACCTGGATGCTCCACACGGATTTCCAAGCCTCGTAGAGCTGTGTGTGGATTGGGTACACGCCCGAGTGGTGGGGGGCCACAGCATACCCCAGATCCGTGGGAATCCCATGTTCCTGGGAATGGCATAGACTCTCACCAGGACCTGGTGAGGTTTGGGGAGTAGAGGGTAAAGAGGGTGGGGATACCTCCACAGAAAGAAAAGTGGAAAGGGTGAGGAAAGGGTACCCCATTAGGGGAAGGTTGGAAGCAAGCATCATCTCTGGGGAAACGTATGGGGAAGAGATCCAAGGGTCTCACCAGAGCAAACTGTTTGTTGAGCCTCATCTGGTCAGCCAGCACGGAACGATTGTGGAACAGATGCGGCTGCATGTGGCTCCACATGTGGGGGAACCACCAGAACTCTTTGCGGTGCTTCAGCAGCATGTCGTCCCCTGCATCCTCCTCCTCTGTCCCTATGACCACACACTGACCACTGACCACAGCCAGTCAGTGCCTGTGCCCACATTTTTTGTTCTGTAACAACACTAACCACCTTCCATCCTTGGGACAACGTTGCTGATCTCTGCCCACTTACGACACTTCATTTGCCCCACTACCAACTTGCTCTCCAGTCACCCATGCCAACCTAAATTCATACCCATTTTCAGTTCCTTAGAGCACCTGATCCCAAACCTTGTCCCTTTTCTCTGACTTGTCTGCCCAGGAAGGGACAGTGAAGGGACAGATCACACTAAGACTGATATGCTGAAGGGGCAGGGGAATAAGCTCACCAGTATGATAGAACTTGCCCGAGAAGCCCAAGTTGAAGGTGAAGTTGGGGACTAAGGTCCTGAGTTTGTTCTGGGTGGTCAACAGAGCCTGGGAAGAGCAGCCAGGGACACAAGAAATCAGGAGAGCAGACTGAACCGGAGAAAAATGAGTAGCACTCTTCCTGCCTGGAAAGGGCAGGAAGTGTACCTATGACAAGCTCAGAATCAAGGAGTATGATAGGACAGAGCTTGAAACTGCTTTTAAGGAAAGAAATTTGAGTCAGGAAAAATAAAGACTGACCTCAACATCAGCCACTTTCATGCGGGTACCTTCCTTGCCCACAAAGATGTCATCGATGTCCACCAAGACGTAGCGGTCAAGGTCTAGGCAGAGGCGCTTGCCGGTGAGGTACGCAACAGCATCAACAAACACAAGCTTGTGGAGCCAGAAGGAAAGGCCATGGCCAAAAAACACCCGCTGTATGCCATCGTGAAGCCCCAGGTCTTGTACCACAGTGGGAAGCCGAGCCCGGCGAGGCACGGATCCTGGCACAGGGGGCTCAGCTGGCCGAAGGCTGGCAAGAAGCACTGGTTCATATGTGCTATGATTGGATTGGAAGATGGTCCAGTCATCACCAGGCAGGGGCCCAGGCTCCAGACGGCTGGGGCGTGTGAGATGCAGTAGAGGAGCAGAAGGATTCACCTGGTAGTCTTGGAGCCCCAAGTTTGAATGTAGAAAAAGGGGAAAGCCCTTGAGCTGGGCACTTAGTAGGCTATGCTCATGGGCTCGGAAAAAGCCAATGATGCCCACACCATACTCGACACAGTACTGGTCTAGTAGTTCTCGACTCCAGGCATCCAGGTTGACATACTTGAGCAGGTTCTCATAAATGACCAACACATAGCGGCCACGGGTATGATCAGTGAGTGTGGGCATGTCCCCTCGGCCAGGTGCCAGCTCAGTGCTATAACGAAAACGGCTAGACTCCAAGATGGCTACAATCTCCTGTCCGAGTTGTGAGTATGCACTCTCCACAAACACAAGGACCACAGGTTCAGTTCGAACTGTCTCCGGAGGCCTAGGGGGTCGGGGTGGGACTGGAGGCCGTGCAGGGCCAGGGCCAGCTGCCCCACTACTGCTGCAGTCTCCCAAGGGCAAGGGCAAGGGTTCCTTGGCCTTGGGGCTGGTGGACACATAGTAAGCCAGGAAGCCCACTGAGCCCAGACTGAAAGCAATCAGCAGCAGTACGAGGCGGTGCAGTTCCAGCTGCCGAGCTGGGCGTACCACCTTCCACAGCCTGAGCATGGCGGGGGAGGGAAGATGGGGATGGGGACCACCTCAGGGCATGGGAGGTAGTTAAGGGAGGAATAATAGGAAAATACAGTGATTCCCTCAGGGTCAGTTCCCTGAAAAGGTGGAGACGAATCCCTTAGTATAGGGTAGGGGAGGTAGAAGGGAAAACAGGGGTCCACTGAACAGACTCTACTGGTCTCAGGTCACCATGGCCCCGTGGCCCATGGCTTCAAGATGCAGATCTAACCAGGCTCCACTCTTGGTCCAGGCTGAGATCTTCACATCACAGATCAGCAAAGTTCACAAACTCTGTACCCACTGTCTGCAAAAGAGAAATCAATGGATTATTTCTCCCTCTTCAGCCCATTTCTCTTACCTCCTGCCCACAGGACAATTTGTCCTCCAAAAAAAGCTCCCGCAGAAGAACAACACAATCGGATTCTCATACCTCAGTTTCACAGCTTTTTTCCTTTCTTTGAATGTTTGAAGTCTCCTCCCTGAGTTAAATTCAGAGTTGCAACAGTATACTCAAGGGCTGGGGGAAACAGACCTCTCAGTAAGAGGTCAAACAGCCTAGGTGGCTGAAAATGAACCTGTTCTGAAAAGCGTTTCTTTACAGCGTGTGACTGAGCCGTTGGCCAGCTAGCATGAGCTTTGGTCTTCCAGTTAGGGACAGAAAGCCCCCAAGTCTTGTGTACCAACGAAATATCAGATAACAGGAAACTCATGAGTCTGTTAATCTTTCTCATCAATCAAACCCAGCATCACAGGCTAACAGTACTAACGAACTTATAGTCAGGTGGACACTATGGTGGGAGAATTCAAAATGAAAGATCAATAGTGCTACCATTCTATTAGTTTCCAAGACCAGAACTTGGGAGTGTCTTTTTCACTGCTTGTGAAAAATTTCTCATTTCCTGCCCTTCATTGACTTCACCCATGCCAGTCAGGAGAGGTCATAAAACTGTAGCCCCAGAGCACATTGCATCATTTGGAACTGAGAAAAGTTAGTCTCTCCCTACCCATTCCAGTTCTCCTTCCTAACAGTCTCCATAGTACTATATCCACACTCTTGAGCAGCTCAGAAGAGTTCTGAGCTAGCCTGGAGAAACATGAGGGATTGAGTCCCATTACAAAAACAGCAAACTAAGTAAGGCTGGATGACAGAGAGCAATAGGAGCTTAAGTTGTATCTAACTCATAAGAGAAAAGGAGTAAGGGCAGCGTGATCAGAAAACATTTTTAAGGAGACCTGTTTTGAAAACTTTTTTCTTAAACAGATAAGACTCTTTCTAGAAGCTTTATTGTTGCTGTCCCTACTAAGTCACTCCTAGAAAGGTCAGTTGCTGGCAATCCCTTTCTACCATTCATCTCTATACATGCACACATCAATGGTAAAGGCAGGGTTCTTCAGAATTAAGAGAAACGATTTAAGAATAGTTCAGTGTTGGCCTGTGTAAAACTAAATGATATGAAGCAAAATGGTGATGGGAAGGGATAAATTCTAAGAACTTGAGGAATCTCAAAATCTTGCCACTTTTGACACTATGGATGGAACTAGAAGAGATTATGCTAAGTGAAATGTCAGATGGAAAAAGACAAATACTGGGATGGTTTCACTAATATATGAAATATAAAGAAATAAAGCTAACAGACAAAACAAAAACTAACCCTTAGACACCGAGGACAAAACTGAGGTTACCAGAGGGGAAGGAAGAGGGTGAGAGCAAAGGGTAGTGGGGGGGCGGGACAGTGGTGGAGGACTATTAGAAATTTGTTTGTGAGACTGGTGCATTATATATTTGATGAAGAGAGAAAGTAAACACCTAAAATTTATAGTGTTGTAAAACAATGTTACATCAATAACTATATATACACATACATATATACAAATATAAAAGAGAGAGGAATCTCTAGGGAAAACACAGTCGTGAGACGTCACTAAGAAGTAGCTACTCAGGATGCATTATCCTTAATGTTAAGAATAAAAGTTAACATTTATTGAGCGCTTATTCTATCAGACTTTTTTTTCAATGAGCTTTACATATATTCAGCGCTCATACCTGTCCTAAGAGTAGATACTGTTATTATCATGCCCATTTTGCATATGAGTAAACTGAGGCCCAGAGAAGCTTATTAACTTGCCAGGATCACACAGCTCAGCCAGTGGAGAAAAGTCAAGCCTGTCAAACTCCAGGGCCACTGCATTTTGGCTTTATACCTAGAAGGAGGAGCAATGTTCAGGAAAGGGTAGGGTGTAGGGTGGGATGGTAAACACGAAGTAGGCGTGAGAGCGGGGAGTGCCGCTTGTGTATGCAGCAGTGGAGATTTCCGAGCAACCAGTGGGGTCTCCAGGCCGGGACTCCAGAGAGCGACAGTGACATGGACTGGGAAGTTGGGGGTGAGCCCGCACTAGGGAACAAGCAGCGCAGACGCATTGTAGGGAAGGGGGCCCGAGTGGACACACGCATGGGGGATGGGACATCGGGGATCACGGACGGAGGAAACCTGATGAGGGGGGAAACACGGGTCACAGGTGGCTGTGAAAAGAGCACCGATGGAGCAGTGAAGGGGAAGGGAGAAGGGACACGTTGAGGAGGTTCGGGTGACAACGAGGCAGACGTCGGGCTGGGAGAGTCAGGAGGGAGGAGGAAGCCCACACTGAGTCGCGGGGCCGGTGGAGAACGGGGCGGCCACGAGGGAAGCTAGTGAGGAGGACGCTGGGCGAGGAGCGCGCTGGGCCGCCCGGGTGGGTGGTTACGGTGGTAACACTGGGGGAAGTGCTGAGGGGAGGAACTGCGGGCGACCGTGGGTAGGGGTCACACTCTGGTGTGTGTGCGGGGTTTCTCCTCCAGGGCGGCTCACCCGGCCGAGTGGGCGGCGTCCCCGCTGTCCCCGGGCTCTGCCGCGTCCGGGGGCTGCCGGGTTTCCCAGCTCTCGGGGGCTCGGGCCGCGTCGCCGCGGCTCCGCCATCTCCGAGCGAACCCTCTGCCGCAGCCGGGCCCAACCACCGCTCCCACGGGGGAGGCGGCGCGCTGCCGCGCGGCGCGCCCGTCCAGGTTCCCGCCGCCCCCAGGCCCGACAGCCGCGCGTCGCGATGCCGGGCAGCCGAACGCGCCTCTGCGGCGCTCGGCTGAGCCACGGCCTTCCAGACCGCGGGCCCCGCGCCCCGCCCGCAGAACGCACCCCCGGCTCCCCGCCCGGTGGCACCGTCCGGCGAGCGTCGGCGCCGCGGCTGGCGGAGCAGGGGCGGGCCGAGGGTGCGGGCTCGTCCACTCCGCTCTGCGGGGGTAGCCGGACTGGCCCACTAAAGGGCGTGGGGGGCGGGCGGCCTGACGCGGGCGGAGCCCGGGGCGGGGCGGGGCGGGGCTGGGCGGGGCCCGGAGGGGAGAGACTCCAGCACACCACCCAAGGGCCCAAATTCTCTCCACCCACAGCTCGCCTCGGCAGCCAGGTGGGCCGGTTAGGGGTTGGTGACTTTAGCGTTACTCTAAAAAGATTTCAAAAGGGAGTTAGAGAAGGTACGTATTTCTCCATCTGAAGCTCTGTAACCCAGTCTGCTCAAATCTAAGCTTCTGTCAGTGAGCCTCCAACAGCAGCAACACAAAGGACTGTTTAAAGGTTATTTTATTAAATATCTTCAGTTCAAGGTTTCATTGTAACAAAGCTATGAAGGGTCTACCAACATTCAGAACAAACACTATTTTTAAATTATTTCTATGTCATCATGCAAAAATTCTGCATCAAATGCCTTCCATTTCCTGTTTAAAAGGTGATTTTCTTTAATAGTCTATTGTCTATAGATGCTGACATTAGCCCCAGCAGAGTAAGAATGCTAAGAAGTGGGGCTGGAGCAGCCATATGAAGCTATGGGTCTTAATGAACTCTAAGACCATTTGTCTTCAAGCCAGCAAAACCAAACCCTGTGGTGAAGGTGTCTGCGTGCTGGTACTGCAGGCTGCAGGGCAGGAATAGGGCTAGAGCCCAGGGGCTGGGGCATGCATAAGGTGCTTGGAGGAGCTTGGTTAAATCCAAGCACCAGCACCTGAGAGTCTGCTCTCTTCTCAGCTGGCTCCAAGGTAAAACTGTAGCTTTGCCTCTTCTCCCAGATCCTGTGCCTCCTGCAGGTAATCCAGGAGCTGGGGTCTACCCACGTTTCCCCCAATAGTGCAGATATTTGTGCAGCTAAGGCTGCACAGTTGTTCTGGGTAATCCAAGGCCGTGGCCAACTTGTTCCTTTATTATTTTTTTCTATCTGCTTAGAGTATAGATCTCTCCCTCCTCAAATGGAACTCCATGAGCACAGAGAAGGATAATGAATGTAGGAGCCTTGGCTCTGGACACCTCTTTTGGGTACATGCAGGTGAGACGGAGGTGATGCCCATGCAGATTGTCCAGCAGTAAGTCTATACTTCAGTTTGTCAGTAAAGTGGCCTCTGGAAAGAGGCCACCTCTTCTTGCCAGAGCAGTCAGGTCAATCTCAAAGACAGGAAAAGAGATGGACATGCAGCAAGGGAAGAGTAAGAAGGGAGGCAGCCCAGGGGGCAGCCTGAATGCATAGAAATAACCAACCAACTCTAATTCCCACTGCCTCACTCCTCCCATCCCAAAGGGGCACTTGGCAGAGGGCCCAGGCCCAGATGAGGGTCAGCACAGGGACCACCGTGAAAAGGCAAGACAAAGAACGTCCAAGTCAGCACAGAAACAGAATTGCCAAAGGCAGCAAGGGGCTCTCTCCTTGCTAAGTTATTAAGAAAACAAACACAAAGCAAAGCGGCAACCCCTCCCCCTTCCCAGCTGCAGGGATTAGGCCTCAGTATCAGGGCCCACGTGCATTGTGCATCCTATAGAAATGGATGAGTAAGTGAGTGCATGTCAGACTAACGTGAGGTTTCTCATCGGCTTTGTAGCGGACACATTCTGCAGCACCATTTCTTTCCCCCTCTACACTAAATCAACAGTACAGCAATGTCCGGGCTCTCAGTCCTGCGGCCACTGCTTCTCAGCTGCCTCCACAGCATGCTGGGAGCTCTGCGTTCTCTCCCAATTAAGTCTGATGGCCACGATGTTCTCATCAGCTTAGTTTTAGGCGCCTATGCAAGTTCTGAAGAAGTCCATTCCTAGACCTTGGGCAGGTAGGCCACTTCAGGGGCTGCAATCACATCACGGCCCCCAAATCTCTGTCAGAGTTCTTGTCTGGTCTCCCTGAGTCCATGGAGGCCAGAGGATGAGCTCACCTCTTCAGGGCTGGTGGGTGAGCCCGCTGCTCATGCCAGGATGGGCATCACACAAACTCCTGCTTTCTTGCCAGCCCAAGGGCTGTCGGTGGTTTTAAAACGCATCATGGTATGGATTCCATTTTTTTTTTAAAACAATTTTTTTTTTCTTAAATGTAAAAAACACCTCGGTACAGCAGAGACAGACACGAAGGGCGGGCGGGAGGGCTGCATGCAGGGGCGTGCATTGGCTGCTGCCGCTTTGTAATTTAATTGTTTTAAACCTCAAACGAACAGGACTGCCGCTGTCACTTAGGCCCTCCAGAGCCACTGGCTGCGAAGGTTCGACCTCCAGCTGGGATCTCCTAATGCCCCTGTCAAAAGACAGATGTAGTAACAGAACAGAAGACAATGAGCACACAGATGACTTCCAAAGACTTACACATACTACGCACGCAGCCAAGTCTGCCTGAGAAGGTGGAAGATAAGGGAGAATCTGGTGTTTAAATATAATGTTGCCTCACATTTGCTAAGCACTAACTAAGTGCTTTACTTATAAGTATCTTATTTAATCCTCAAAACCACTCAATAAGGTAGACACCACCCTTTCCCTTTTTATGGCAGAAAAGGAAACTTCAGCTTAAGGAGGGGAAGCAACCAAGGTCACCCAATTTAGTCATGAAGCTGGAGTCAAGTCTATCTGATTTCAGAGCATGAATCATACAACCACACCACACTGTCCAGCCTTTGCAACTCCTCTCCCAATGCCACCTCTCAACCTCTTCTTCCTTCTGACCCCACTTGTCCCAGCCCCTCCCCAAACCCCCCCACCAAGTGCACCTGTGGCTGAGCTCACTGCAGCGGTGCGGCAGGGGCCCCTGAGCAGTGATAGTGGACATTGAGCCACTTGCCATCCCGGCGATGCCAGACCCGGGTCTCCTCCGATTGGCTGGTGCGAGGCCGCCCCTGCCCATCGATGTACTGGGTGAGGCGGATGTAGGCAATACAAGCTGCATCTTCCCCAATCACGTGGACATGTGGGTTCAGGATGGTGGTGTGGATGGGCTTGCTGTTCTTGGAGAGGACTGCAGGAGGCAGGGCAGGGTGGGGTAGGTAAGAGGGCATCAGGCCTGGGCACCAGAATTTTCCTCCCAGCCTGTACTTCTGAGTCTCATTCTCTCTCCAGAAACCATTCTGGGAGTCTCCAAGTCCCTCTTATACCTTCCAGTAGTGAGGAAACCCCATCACATTAGTATTAGTTATCCAACAGGAAGAGAAAGGTAGGGAACAGTAATCACAGCAGCGACTGGTTGAATCATACACTGGGCTGGGGGTTTCACATGCAAGAACTTTATCCTTGGTTGATATTCTTTTCTTTATTATAAGATAAGGGAATAGGCTTAAGATGATTAAGTAATTTGCTCAAATCACAACATTTGAACTCAGGACCATTTGACTCCTAACTAAAGATTCTAGTCTGAAAAAATCATGTTTCGATTTCATAAGGGTTCCCTTGTGATTTAAACAGTAAAAAAAAAAAAAAGCATCAAAGTTAAAACAGAATCAGTTGGTGTGCCCTGGTGGAGTAGTGGTTAGGCCAATCATCTCCGAAGGAGCAAAGGCCACATACTCCTGTTTTTGAGTCCTGAGTCTGGGGGTGAGAGGGACAACCAATGTGAACAACTACATAAAAATAAAACAAAAATGCTTCTTCCTCTCTCTTCCTGCCTGCTTACCTATTTGCCTTTATTCTTGCCTATGTCTTTCCTTTAAAAAAAAGAAAGAATCAGCAAGGCACCAAGCTCAGAAAAGTCCTAGGGTGGTCAGGATTCTCTGGTGGAAAATCAAGTAAAAAGAAGTTGGGTTGACATTGTACAAACTGTGTTGCTTTTTTGAGATGTACATTTTAGTTCAATTAAATGCTAATGTTTAAAATGATGTTGGGTCTATATAAGACCTTTCTTAAAGTATCTATAAACTATGGAATTGCTTGTGGCTAAGAGAATTATGTAGGCAGCCTAGGGTTTATATTTGCATCTGAGACTTGGAGAGGATGGTAATTAACAGAGAAAAAAGTGACAAGATAAAACTCGGGGTAGGATGGGTAAAGCCCAGAATAAAGTGGGAAAGAAGGAAAAAAAAAAAAAAATATATATATAGATATATAGATATGTATCTATAAGGAAGAGGAGGGTCTTAGTGAAAGATGGGAGAAGGTGATGATTCAGCTTCTGATCCTCTGGGACTTCCACAAACTGTCCAGAGTAAACCTCCTCCCACACATCAGAGCCAGGACTACTGGATAGTCAGGAGGACTCTCGCCACAATATGTAATCTCACAAATTACTATGGTGCCTTGTTATTTGATAAGCCTCTTATCCTGGCTTTAATTTCCGCTATTGTGAAACCTGCAGACAGTTTTATTCTGACTTGCTGAGATCATCTCCATCTAATCTCAAATGGTTTCCAATTGTCTTGGAAAGAAGTGAGGCTTAAAGAAATATACGGTGGCCCAGTCTATAGGGAGCTGCACTGATGCAGAATGAAAGGACAAGGGGGCCTCTGGAACAGGGCCTTTGAAAGTGCCAGTTTAAGACCATCATCAGGACATAGGGAGGCAAGCGCACAGACCAGGGTGCAGCAGGCAGGTCAAAGAAAGGAAAAGCAGACAACGGAAAGAGGAGGTGAGTGCGGATGGAGGCAGAGAGGGTGAAGGGGCAGCAGGAGTATATCAGCAGCACGAACCCACTCACGATTCTCAAAGTAAAACTTATGGAAATCCATCCCCTCCACGAGGTTACCAAGGGCCTCAGGCTCAAAGGAAGTGAGGCCTGGATCACAAATCTTCCTGCAAGGAAAAAACAAAAACAAATACCAGCAGCCTGTCAGTCTTCTCAGGAAGTTACTTGTGGTTCTCATTAGCGCCTTCTGCCCAGAAACAGCCTGTTAGCTGAGCTCAGGACAGACAGGATGGCTCCACTCTTACGGAACCTGCTCGCTGAGCTGCTGAGTCCTATTCCTCGCCCACTGCCAAGACACAGCAGGCTCAGTCACAGGTATCTGCCTGGAAGGGGCCCCACTTGGTGGCCTAAGTGTTTAAACACTGTGCCTAAAGCCTTCCCTTTCCCCAGGCTCCTAGTTGCTTTTTGGGGAGGAGGGAAGGCCTTAATGACGACTTAGTTCTCAAGGAAATGGGTATCTACTCACGTGTAGGCCTCGAAGTCTCCATTGTTGATGGCTTCGATCAGCTGTTCTGTGATCTTAATAATCTCCTGTTTTCGCACTGTGGGGAGAAGAAAAATCCAGCAATTTACCTCATGGAACTAGAGAGCTCCCAAATGATGGAGAACTCTCCCCAATCCTTCAGAGAACTCCCTGTGATCTCTATAACAAAACACCTCTCTTTTTCTTTATTTTAGACCCCTTGTCAGTAAGAGTGAGCCCACTTTTCTCGTCAACTCCTCTCTGGTATCTACAATGCTAATCGCCCTCTCCTCCTAAAATTCACCCATTGTGGTTCTCTGGCCTTTGATTCCCTCTTCATCAAGAACCAGGCTGTGGAGCACGCTTGTCTTTCACAGTAGAGGAGGCTACCTTACCAAGAACACTCTGCTCAGAGTCTGTGTGTCTCACCCCCAGCAGTTTGTCTTTTCTAAGAAGCATCTCCCAATATAGATGTTTCCAACCATGCACTCACTTCTCTCACTGAAGGGGCTCAGTCAGGTCTCAGTGGTCTAGAACTGAGCCCTGGGCAACAGCCAGCTAGAGAGCAAAATCTGGCCTGGATGAGGGCTCCAAAAGAATGAAGAGTCCTAGGATACTTTTTTTCACTTCGCTTTGCTCATCTCTTCCAAAGGATTTTTCTGGGATAAGGGATTTTGGAACTATCAACACTCTCTTTAACAGAGCCTCTTACCAGAAAGATGGCTCTGGATGAAAGCCTTGGAAAAGCTCTAAATCTCATAGCACTCATACCAGGATATATCCCTCAGGAAAACCAAGACAAAGGCCCAGACAGCAGGCAGAGTTGGTGCCCTCAGAGCCACCCCATCCCAAGGGACTACTGGTGGCATCCTGCACATCTGGGCAACTCACTTACAGGTAGCCCCACTATAAGCTTAGGGTGCCACCAGGGTAAGGGAGGACTTGCAAAGAGCTCAGGCTAACCCCCAGCCTGGTACAGGCTATAAGCCTTTCTTCACTGGAGTGAGAGGCTGCAAGACATATGCAAGCACTAGAGTAGCACAGCCAAGGGGCAGAGCTGGGAGCCGGCAGGCTGGGAGAGGGTAGTGCATCAAAGGTACAGCCAGGGGGTGTCCCCACAGTCATCAGCACCATCAAAGGGGCAGTTCCAGGTGAGTATGCAGCAAGTTAGGGGAACTGAGGATCTCTGTCCACTTTCTAGAGGCAAGCAGATCCGCACATGCGCGGAGACATACAACACACACTCCCACCACACACCCTTTCCAACCCCACCAAACCCATCTGCATGACCTGTCTGGGGCCCTGTGGGTGACAAGAAGTGTGCTTAGAAATTATAAAAGAATAGATGGTTGGGGGAAAAGCAGACAGTCATCCTTTATAAAGACACAACTGAAAATATAAATACAAGCTAGTATCAACCCAGCAAAGCATCATATCAAGACATTCTACTATTATTTCTTTCACAACAATGATATGAAGTAGGTGCCATTTTATCTCCACTTCACAGAAAAGGAGTCTGAAGCTCTGGGAGGGTTAAGTTACTTCACACGTTTTGGAAGGTAGTGTAGCCGGGATTTAAAATTCAGGTCTCTCTCACCCAGACACCACATTCTCAATATTTCATTATGCTGAGGCTCAGGAAACATCACATCCCAACATGGTTTCTCGGCTGTCACAATTTCACCCTCACTCGTAACCCTCTACTGACTTCTGACTCTGCCTTTCTTCCTAGCTCGAAGCTGAGGTAAGACCCATTGCATATCCCAGTCACTTTTTACTCCTTCCCTCCAGGTCACGTTCTTCCACCCCCTATTCTTGCATGTATTTGGGCCCAGTTTCAGGGGCCCCTGCCTGGTATCAACCATGCCTTAATCAGCTCTCCCACCCAGCAGAGTTTGAGCTCCTGAAGCTAAGTCGACAGCTGGGCTGGGCCGACAGTTCTGGGGGGAATCTCTGAGAGGACTTCAGGATAAGCCAGGGAGACGGAAGCCAGAATGTGCCTCCCTCACACTTACTGGCTGAGGAGCAGAGAGAAGGCTGGGACTGCATGCCTGCAGAGGGGGCTGTTCTGTCCCGGGAGCTCCGTCCTTCAGGCACCGAGCTGCCATTCCCAGTGCGGAGCGGGGCAGCTAGCCAGCCAGGGCAGGGCAGGGCAAGGCAGAGCAGCCAAAACAAACAGAACAAGGCAGGTGAGCGAGCAAGCCGGACAGGACCCGAGCCCGTGGCACTGCAGAGCCGGGGCAAGGCGACGCCTCGGGCTGCTGTGGACATTGGATTACATCCCACGCCACTGCCTCTGTGAGAGAGGCCTCCCAGCAGAGAGCCCCAGGAAGGACACATAGACCTGGGCTTACGGCCTTCTGAGAGCCTAGACAAGGACCCTTGCTCCCAGGGGAATTCTTTTAACGAGCTAGGCCACCAGGTTAAGAAACCAGGAGTGAAGCAACCATTTACTATGCCAGCAGCACCATAACTGAATTAATCTGCCCTTAATCCCAGAAGCCCTGGAGATACTGCTCATATTGCCTTTCATGCTTGTACTTCCTTTTTTCTTTTGGTTTCCAAAATGCCCCCATTTTGCTCTTGGGCATGCTCTCTCAGCTCTGCCCTGCAAAATTCCTCTATCTTTTCTGAAAGCCTGGCCTTAGGTCACTCACTAAGGCAAAGGGAACAATTTCATGAGGCCACACCAAAGAGCAGGACAGAATGCCCAGAGATTTAGCCTGCCAGGCCCTCCCACACTACCTGGCACTCTGCTCAGGCCCCAGTTTAGGCTGGTAGTCCTCATAGGACCACCTGGACACAGCTAAATGTGGTTCTTACCCTGTCATTCATGCCAGGGTTTGGTGGTGAGCGTGATCAACTCATCCCAACGTGCCCAAGACTGTTCTGGTTTTAAAATTGAAAGTTCCATGTCCTGAGAATTGTCCCAGTCCTGGGGAAACTGGGAAGACTGGTACTGATTAATGACTCAGACATTTGTGGGTTACTTCTGCAGGGACTAAAGATGTCCCTGTTCTGGACTGTCACATCGATATCAGGAACGCTCTGATTCCTGGCCCTAGATAGGCTCAGGAAAAACTCTAGTTTAGCTCTTCTGACCTGGGGTCAAAGAAGAGAAGCATCTTACCCAGCCCAGTGACACTAAACAGGAGACTCAGATCTTGGTCCATGGAAAGTAGCTTTTATGCCAAGCCCTCTCCTGGGGTATAAAGAGTTCTGGGGGCAGACAAGGCAGGTGCTCATTGGAGAAGTAGCTGGGACACTGTTGGGGTCCCTTCCCCAGCAAGGGCCAGCACCTACCTTTGAGGTCTTCATCTTCTGTGGTGGTGTTGCAGCTCTCCGTGGAGCCCTGCAGACCAAGCAAAAAACATTTCTATACACTTAAGCCCTTGGAAACCACAGAAGCCAAGCAGGAAAAAAGCAGTATGTGCTCTTATGAAAAGTACAAGGTGGAATCACAGAAGGTTCTGGCTCCATCCTTGCCATTTGACTCATGAAACACTAGATTTCCAAACCCCCTCAGTAAATGGCACTATCTACCTAGAGTTATCTTCCAGGTTTGATTCTAGGTTGATTCGTCACTTTCTCTTCCCCACGTATCTCAATAATTAAATCTAACAGTAAAATCTGTTGGTTCTACCTTCCCAATCCTGGGTCGTATCTTTTCCCTTCAAATGCAGGGCTATGATCTGAATCCAAGTTACCAACATGTCACACTTAAACTACAATAGCTTCCTGGCCTCCCTGCTCCTCCTACACTTGCTTCCCCGCTGAAGTTCCTGTTGTAAGTTAAACACTTACAATACGGCCAGAGTAGTTATTCAACATATAAATCAGACTGTATTACTCCCCTGCTAAGAAGCTTCAGTAGCTTCCTGTTGCTGCTAGAATAAAATGTAAACTCTTAGAAAGTCCTACATAGCAGGTCTTCCTGCTTCTCCAGATGCAGCTTCCTCCTGCCACTCTCCCCAGGCTCAGTTCTGTTTGCTTTGTTTCTGTTCGATTTCTTCTATTCCACACACATGCCAAGCCCCTGGACTTGCAGTTATCTCTGGTTAGAGCACTCTGCCCCAGAGGCAGCCTGGCTGTCTGCTTCCTTGTATTCAGGGTTCAGCTCAAATACCGCCTCTGGAGGGAGGCTCTTCGCTGACCACTTAATTAAAGGCCCTGTTCTCTCTCTTTGTGCCACTTTCTTCACTGCACTTACTACTACTGGATTTTATCCTATTCATTTGGCTTTTGGTTTATTATCTGTTTATCCTCACCATGCCACTTGCAGAGAGGGATTTTAGTTGTTACCTTTGTAAACCAGATCCTTGGATGGTTCTGGGCTCAGGCAATGGAGAATGCTCTAGGGTCTGATTATACTTTTACCTCTGCTTTTCTAGCTAACATTTACTCTCACTTAAACTTCACAACTACTGGAAGAAGAGTCTATTATTATCTCTGACTTACAGATAAGGAAACTGAAGTGTAGACAGGGAGAGTGATTTGTCCAGTGGATCAGGGCCAGGATTCAAACCCAGGCCAGTCTGACTACAGAGACTGAACTCAGAATCACCAGGGTATAATGGATATAATGCCCTTCCTGGGAATGGCACAATAGGCAAACACTACTCCCAGTCTAGACTCTGCAAACACCTGACTTTGAGGTGCCTGTAGCCAGCTACCCGCAGGAGCCTTAGACCCTGTCACCTAGTCTGCTGTTTTCTGCTGACCCAGAAAGTAGGATTCAGGTTCCAGAGCCACTTACCTTGATCCCATCTGTAGCATTGTGTACCACAGTGGTTTGTGGCTCCTGTGAGAGAAGATGAAAATTACCTCCTGATCTGACAGCATCCCTACAGCTCTTCTCTGAAGGACCACATCCCTTACCCCATTACACTGTAGACCCTATGATGACCACTGACTTTCCCCAGACTTTCTGTCCCTGAAGCAACTTGTTAGGCAGCAGTAAAGGAGTAGCAGGTACAAATCACCCAGCCCTGCTCCCAATCATCACCCTGTAGAGTCTCTAATTAGTCACTGAGGCCTGCCCACCAGCCATTCCCACAAGACAAGATATCCTGGCTCAAGTGGGCCCCAAGCAGTTTGGAAGCCCCAGATTTAAGGGACAGCACTGGCTGGTAAGAAAGGGAGGCCTGGCACTTAACGAAAGCAGGTACCAGGGAAGTGGCAAAGACAAGCACCTCTGTCCCTGATTCCCTTAGTTCTGAATGTTCTTTCCCCACAGGGAGAGAGTACAGTGGAGGAATCGTGGGGCCGAGGGCACAGGCTGGGCCCTACCAACAGTGTTCATCAAAGGGTGGAAGGCAGGAACACAGGGAGAGTGGATTTCAGGTCTCCTGGAAAGACCCAGGACGCCCCCTCAGCAAGCTGAGGTCAGATAGCTGCCTGCTTCACCCACCTTTCACTTTCCCCAGACTTCCTGTCCCTGCAGCAACTTATCAGGCAGCAGTAAAGGAGTAGCAGGTACAAATCACCCAACCTCGCTCCCAATCATCACCCCGCAAAGTCTCTAATTAGTCACTGCTAGCAGAGGGCACTCTGAGAGCATGCAGGGCCCTTTGGATGAGCCTAGACAGAACTTGGACAGTAAGGGGGCTCCCTGGGAAACCAGAGGCCTCAGCACCATCCAGAGGTGGGGGACTCCAGTCCCACATCCTGTTCATGGTTTTGCTAAGGAGACGCCGAGGCAGGTTTTACCAGGAGGTCTCCAAGAATTGATATACGGGTCCTAAGAAAGCACCTACCCTCTCCTTTTATAAGCAACTCACCTTCCCCACCCCACAGCACACCCACTGAGGAGCCCAGCCTGGGCTGGGAGGTTTAGCTAAGAGTCCCGATCACCCTTCCCAACAATGAAAGGAGCAGAAGTAGCAGTTCTGCCATGCAGGAAGGAGCATGACCAAGCGGGCAATGAGGGGAAGGGGCCTATGGGGCAGTATACCCAGCAGCCTGCACTACAGGGATCAGACAGGAAAAGGGCCACAGAGGCCTGGGAGGGAGGGCAAGAAGGGGAAGTGGCAAGAGCAGGAGGCAGCTGGGGCAGGGGCAAGAAGCTGTAGTCAGGAGGTACCATGGCCGTCTGCAAGGGCGCGGGCTCTTGGGCTGGGCTTACGGGACTGTTTTTGTTGTTGCTCTGTGGCTGAGACAAGAAAACAGATGGTTTAGTTCCTCTAGAGTCACCAAAGCTGCTCAGGTACGACTCCCAGACCTCCCTTGCCCCCCTGGCCTGGCCTGGAAGAGCTAGGCCTGAGGTGGCCCCTATAATACTATGGAGATGGGAGCAATGGTTGGAGAGATGCTTGGAATTGGAGAGTATTTGGAGGAGGCCGGACACAGCTTTGAAGGCATCCTCGAGTTGGGACCAGCACAAAGACTTGCTTTAAAACATCGCTCCAGAAATTTCTGCTTATGCCAGATGCCATGTCATCGCACAATCATACTTCACCTAAAGAAATGCAGAATCTTCCCACGTTTAGGAGGAATGGGGGGTGGCTTATAAGAAAGCAGATCAAAACTCAGAAATTCTGGGTACCCTATCTGTGGGCAGTCTCCTGCTGCCCTCTCAACTTGCCACCTACATTTCCTTCCCTTTAAAACACCGACCTGAAACCTGATCGGTAAAGAGGAGGAAGAAGAAGACAACGAAAACCTGGCCTAAGTGATGGCATCCAGAGAGGAAAGGTGTGGTATTCCTTAGGATACAAAATACATCCACTGACCCCAGGGAGCAAGAACAGAACCCCCGGAGGGGCAGGTGAGCTCAGGTGAGGCTGTGGCTGCTGTCCCAGGGAAGAGTAGGCTGCCCAGCAGGCCAACATCTCCAGGAGCAGTTATCACTGGGACAGCTACTTTCCTTTCAAAACATTACGCCAGGGGCACAGCAAGGGAGGGTGGGGGGAGGCTGCTGAGGAAGGAAGGAAGGTGATCTCCAGGGAGTCGTATTGATGCTCTCTGCCTCCTACTATTCCCTAACCGAGGTAATCAGTCTCACTGGGAGTCCCAGTGGAGCCAAAGGCCCCCAAGGAGCAGCCTGATGCCTGTGAGTTCTCAACAGGCAGAGAGACAAGTGAGTGGCTACCATCTCTGCGCAGGGTGCAAATGAGGACACACTGGCAGCTAAGACAGGCTTCTTTCCTCGGACAAACACAGAAAGTCTATCCAGACTGTCCTACTTCTTGCCTGGAGGTCATTTGCAACTTCTTGAACCACACCCGAAGCCATCCAGCCCTAGCCTGCTGTCAGTGGTTGAGATGGTCCCAAACCTAGGGCCGGGCATGGAACCTCCAGCCAGGTGCCAAGTGCTCCAAGACTCCACTGAACTCCACAGGCTAGAGAAGCGGGGTTCCACGAGCAGTCAGCATGTGGGCCTACAGGCACGTCAGCTCTTCTCCATTCCAGTCCCCCAGGAAGGAGCAGAGCCCGCCTAGCTCAGCTGCTGACACTGACTTCCTGCTCAGGGTAGATTGCAGAAGGCTGTTCTGCCTGCAAAGCCCATCTGAGACACAGATCCTGGAGGGAGGTAAAAACTCTGGGGTACCCGTAAAACCTGCCATTTCTTCAGAGAGCTGGGCCGTCACCCAGGTGGCCCCACTTCTAGCTTTAATGGATGGTTTCATAATGACTCAGGTTATTGTGTTCCCCTTAGTGCCCTGTGTCCCAGGAGAAAGAAGATGCATTCTCGGTAGTCTTTCAGCTATTTCCCCTGAGGGCTGGGTGGGAAGGATGAAACCTTGGTCACTGACTGCTAATGGGCACTTGTTTGGGAGAAAAGGCTAGGAAGAGGGCCAGGCTCAGAAAAATGAGCCTACCACCAGCTCTCTGCCCCTACACAGATGCCCACGGTCTGCCAGTCTATAGGAAGCAGCTGCTCATGCCCTCTGAGTGAGAGTGAGTGAAGGTCTCTCCCAGTATGTGCCACCTGGCCCTAGTCCCTACCAGTTTCACTTTCTGCCCTGCCGGAGGCAGTCCAAGCTCTGCAGCAGGGGGTGCTATAGACCACACATTCCAATGCCCAAATTCTAGGCCACCAGGTGACCTTGGGCAATGGCCCCCGCCTGGCAGGACAGGCCACACCTGCCACACAGCACAAACATGCAGTGAGGATGAATGAAGCACACGCACATGGCAGAATGGGTTTGCGTGGCTGGCAGGCGGGCGCAGGCAGCATGGAGTGGGCGGATGGGTGGGCAGGCAAGGCTCACCATTAGGTGCACGCTGGAACTTGACTTCCTTTTCTGGACACACCACAGCAAAAGGGAAAGAGAAGGGGAAAGAGGAGGTAAAAAAAAGCAGCACAGAGACGCTGCAGGTTAGTGCACCACTCTGCCTCGGGAGCAAAGAGCAGAAGGAGACCTGGAGTCCAGCACCAGAAGGGTTAAAACAGCACCTAGCCCACCAAGCACACACAGCCCTCCAGACGCTGGGGGGAGGAAGGACTCCACGGCTGTCAGGTTCACAAACAGATTTAGTATAGTCTCAGATGTCTCAACCTTGCTCAGAAAAAGCTTCTTAAAAACATTAACTCACAAGTCTAAAACAGGAACATTTTGCTATAAATTTACAGGTGTGGCTAATAAGGCCAACTCACCTATAAGATTATTTATTTTCTCTCATTTCTACGTCGGCCTGGCTTTTGGGTGAACAGATTCCGGGTAAATAGTAAAAGCTACCCTAGGCCATCCTCAGTTTTAATAACATTTGACTTCTGAGCCTAGATTTCTTTTGCTTTCCTCTAAACTGCTCTTCAGATAAAGATGTGGAGCTTTTGAAAATCATCAGATAAACGGTTACATTTTGGCATCCCTTTCTTTGTTGGTATGGCCGTGACTGTTTATAAAATGTCCATGTTTTATTGCATTTTGCAATTAGTGGGAACTGGAAAAATAAGATGGCTGGTGATTAAAAGTGCAGTGGTCATAAAGACACAAAGACACAGGAAATGCTGAAAACAGCGATTCCTTAGCCTCTACCAGATTTTCTAGGACTTTACGTTCAGATGTGAAACAAAAACATAATAAAGACCACATTGAAACCTGAAAATGTATCTCAGAAGATTATATCTAAAAGGTGTGAGGTAATTAAGAATTTTATAACTAGCTTGCTAGGAGACAGAAGTCCTTTTGGAAGATGCCTGTCTCTTGTTTGATGATTGCATGTTCATTTAGCAATAGCCAACAAATATTTTATTTTCTTAAAGGAAAGGTGCAGGCAGGAATAAAGGCAAGTAGGCAGGCAGGCAGGCAGTAAGAGGAGGAAGAAGCATTTTATTTTATTTCCTTTAGTTGCTCATCTTGTTTTTTCCCTCCAGACATGGGATGCAAACCTGGGTCCTTGGGATGTATGTGGACTGCACTCCTCTGGAGGTGACTGACCTAACCACTACTACACAAGGGTATGCCACAAATACTTATTGAGGGCTGTTCTAGGCACAAAAATCATGTCAAATTGTTCTTGCCTTCAAGAGGCTGATGATCTACTTTAGAAGACAGTTTGGGGGAAAGTATTATATTTAAAGGAAAGAAACTATTATATATATATATATATATATATATATATATGACTGGCACCAACTAAAGAAAACAAAAAGCCTAAATATAATTAGGCCTCTCTTGCATTAGTTTTACAGATATGTCCAAATATCAGATGAGACTTTATTTCCAAAATTATCCATCTAAAAAAAGGAGAGGAGCCTTACATTCCTATATACACTTCTCTCTATCCAACTAGTGTTAAAACATTCTTTATCTTTGTAATCTGCCAGGTGCCTAGAAAATACTTTCAAGCTAGCATACAATTAACAAATGTTTGCTGAGTTGAACTGAATAGTGTCTGATTTTCTCTAGGCTACAGCAGAACACAGATCTAACTTGCCCAGAATCATATCAGAGAAAGTTCTTGGTGGTACTGGTGACCAGGTGCTGTTTGGATTCTTGTGATTTTCAGGGGCTTGTTGTCAGAAGAACCAAAGTCACTTTCACCTGGACCTTGCTATAGTCAGAGCACCTTCAAAGTATCTGTCTTACCTACTGGGAAATAAGTCCCCAACTTTCTCCCAGCTGGCTCTCTTTCCTAAACTGCTCTCCATGAACACCCAAGAGAGTCCTTTCCTTCTCAAGGGCTAGTTTCTACTAGGTAAATAGACATCTTTCAGTTCTGCTCTCCATCCTTTCAGAGTTTTGCCCTCCGTCTTAAATGGCTGGGTTTCTTCTCGACCAGTGTACTGCAACCTTGTTTAAATACCAGATTAATTTTAAAAAACGTTCACTTTTAAATATTTATTGAAAATTTTACACAGCAGGTTTCAAGTCTGCTTTTCACATTTAACGAAAAATTCAAACAGTACTTAAGGAAATAGTATCCTTTTTTCTCTATTATATTTTAAATGGATGACCAATCTGACTTGGGACCAGCAGAATGCACCTCGCCTAGAGGTTTGCTCACCTGTGGTTCCCTCAAGACGTGTCTTCACGAGTGCCTGTCACTCTTTACAGACTTTGGGTCACTGGCACTCACCTTCAAAGGTGAGTTTTCTTCAAAGAAACCTAATCAGAACCTGAAATCTCCAAATTCAAGAGCAGCAGGCAGATTTGCTGCTCATATTAATGCTAATATTGGAGCATCTTGTGAAAGTTTCTGGTCAGTAAGAAATAAACCTCCCTATGGACTCTAAGTAGCAAGAACTGGAGGAGGGGAGCTGGGAAAAGAAGATGGGGTCCAAAGAAAGATCCAGGATGCTGAAGCCTCAGGATCTTCTGAGCAACTTCAAAGGTCTCCTCATAACATAGTGATCACTGTAGCTTCTAGGGGTCCCAGAAAAATCAAGCTCCATCTATCTTGCTGTGTGGCCCCCTTTCCTCTCACTTTCATCCAAGCACCGCATTGATTGTTCTCTACAAGGTTGCTAACTAAAAATGTCTATAGCCACACTATAAGCAATTTGGAAAATGAAGAGGAGGAAAAAAAACACCCAGAATCCTATTACTCCTGTCTTTTTTCTTAGTCAATTAAAAATGTCCCTATAAGCTATCTACACGTTTATCCCCCATTTTAAAAAGGGAATTTTAATTTTTATTCC
Source organism: Solenodon paradoxus (assembly GCA_004363575.1). Classification (NCBI taxonomy): domain Eukaryota; kingdom Metazoa; phylum Chordata; class Mammalia; order Eulipotyphla; family Solenodontidae; genus Solenodon; species Solenodon paradoxus. The sequence continues at coordinate 102,675 of RJWH01000213.1, read as the reverse complement.
CATTATCAAAATAAGGCACATATTAGGTGGAAAATGCAGAAAGTATAGAAAAATGTATACATTTCCCCAGTTCCCATCACTCAGTGAGGTTACTATAAACACTTGGGTTTTCTTCCAGTATTTTTCTATCCATATGTTATAAATGGAGAAATATCTACAAACACATTTTTAAAACAAAATTTAGATGATAATGTACTGCTTTATCTCCCATTTTTTTCACTTAATATAAAACACGTCTGTCACTATATACTCAAGAAAAGTAGTAACTTTGCAATGATTTATTAAATGGATTTCTCATAGTCATCTTATTGGTTTCAATCTTTTCAGTTATAAACAATGCCATTTTGAATTATCTTTCTACTTTCAGTTTTTCCATATTTTGAATGATTTCTTTAGAATGAATTCCCAGAAGCAGAGTTAAATGTTAAAAAAGGTAAGAACATGTTCATGGCTTTGACACATAGGCTGTTTTAGAAAAGGCCCATTCTGACTTACACTACCATCATGAACTTCAGAGTCAAAAAACGCCACCGCCCTTCAATGTGCATTTCTCTGATACTAATGAGATTAAATGTTTTCCCATATTCGATAGTCATTTCTACTTCCTCTTTTTTAGATTGTCAGTTCATCTCTTGATCACTTATCTCCTGGGGTTTAGGAGAAAGAGATGTTTATTAGAGAAAGCTGTGGTATAAAAATTTTATTAACCTCTCCATCACTTTTGCTGTGAATATTTTCTCCAATCTGCATGTGGGTGGCCTCTTAACTTGGATTGGTCATTCCCTTCTGAAACATATGTACCACAGCCTCTGGTCTCAACACTGTAGTCAAAGTCTTTCCAGGCATAAAACTCATTTACTAAGCACTTATCAGGGTCAGATTCTAGACTAGGTTCCCCAAATAAGTTCCTATTTAAAATCATTTTCTCCTGATTCTGTTTGCCCAGCCCTCAGCCCTCATCATTCTCAGCATTCCCATAAGATCTAACACTGCCGCGCACCTTGTTCTTCTCCAGTTCTTTGTTCTTTCTCCACTTTTACTGATTTCTATTCTTCCAGCCCCTGAGAAACAGAAGACCCTCAACATTTTGCCTTTACCAAACTCTTAAACCTTCATGTGCTTCAGATTTATAGGGAATATTATTTAAAAGGATTATTATTAAAATTTGGATTCTGACTCCCACTTAAGGCCTTTTGAATCTGAATTCCAAGCTGGATCCTGAAATCTGTATTTTTTGACTATCTTCTTAGATAGATCTTACATGGTTGCACCTGACATATCCTTGGAACCAGTATCTAGAAGCCTGTCCCTTAATGGCTCCTTTATTCAGCCTCACTACCCTCTCAGCTGTCACTGCTTTATTTGCACTGAACATAGTGCAATCACCCTTCCTTTCAGTGATAAAGAAACTACTGAGGTTCTCAGAATCACCATGCTATTTCTAACTTATGTTATCTTCACATATGCTATTTCCTCTACTTAGATATCCTTTCTTTACTTCTCTCCTCAACATGGCAAAATCCAACAAGTCTTTCAAACTCATTCATGGGCCACATCCTTCAGGAATATTTCTTGCTCTGGCTCAGACGTTTGGCTCTGCTTCCCTACAGCATACTTCCCTGTGCACACTTCCCTGACAGACCTTACTAGACCACACCAGAACTGGTGGCTTCCCTGTCTCTCTCCATATCATTCTCCCTCTGTGAACATCTTAAAGAGTGGATCATGTCGCTGCCTTTCCAGCTTCTGAAGCACAGAATTGGCTCAGTGAGTGAATTCATACCATGTAATTCACTTATGTGAGTCCCTATCTGCATATCCAGTGCTGACCTACTCTCTGGGATACCCTAGATTTTTCCAGCATCTTTCATGACATGACACCCAGATCTCCACCTGTCTCTAAATCTCCATGTGGTGAAACCAAAACTTCTCTTCCTACCAAAACACAATTATTTCTATTACTGGCAGAGGTATCACCAATTCTTTCAACATGCAAGGAACATTATCTTTGAGGGATCCCTTTTAATCTGCGGGCCTACACCCCCATATCCAGCGTGAACTTCCTTTGACACAAGTTTAATTAGAGCTAATATCAAACCAGAGTCCAGCATTCACGGATGGAGTTGCAGCAATTATCTACAGGCAGTGTCTATTCTGATAGGTTGGTAGGAAGATGCTTCTGGTGGTTAAGTAATTTGACTATTACCCCTTTCTATTTCGAATCAACTGTTTTTTATCTTATACCCAGATAATAACAAACCAATATATAAAAACTTGATACCTCTATGTCTAGTTTCTGCCCTCTTCTAGATATTCTTATATCCTTAGCTAAATCTTTTAAAAACACTGTTCTTACTGTAACTTTCCTGTGCAGTGACCTGCAGCATTTCCTGTGGTCTAAAACACACAGACCCCCCACAATTCCTCTCCCCAACTAGCCCAATCTAGCTGTTTTTGTTTTTTTACATCCTTCTATCACACACCCCATGTTCCAGTTGAGCAGAGAAAGTCAATATATATGACAGAACCTGTGTAAACTAAGTGTTTGTAGTTTTTAAGTTATAGAATATACTCTCAGTAAAATGTGTGTGTGCACAAAGTGAAAAACAAAAGATGAGTTTTCCCACCATTTCCTCACCTCCAATCCCATTCCCTAGAGATAATCACTGACTTGGTTCCCTTCAATCTCCCTACATTCTTTTTTCTCAAAGGGAAGGCATAGGCAGGACTACAGGCGAGTAGGCAGGCAGGCAGGAAGAGAGAGGAGGGAGAAGTATTCTATTTTATTTAGTTGTTCATCCTGGTTGTTCCCTCTGACCCCCAAGTATTGAACATAGGACTTTGGGACCTATGTGGACTGTGCCCAGGGTGTACTAGGCTGCTAGGCCACTAGGACATGCCAATCTTCCTACATATTTTAAGCTTTCTCCAATAACCTATATACCAGAAGTTTTGTTGACCTGCACCACCCGACATTAGGGTCTGGTCCAGGACATATACTATTCAGTGCTTAGCTGGCTTCAAGTGTGTTCATTTTCCTCTTCAATTAAACTTGTAACTTCCTAAGGCTATACAAAAACTGCATCACCTCTTATATGTCTTGTGCTCCCCAATAACTGAGTGCAGTGCTGCGCCTCTGACAGGTTTAGTAGACCCCCTTTCCAAAGTTTTGTATTCTGTGGTTTCAATTACCTGAGGTCAACTACAATCTGAAAATATTAGATACAATATTTGGAGATACCCTACTAGCATAACTTTAATTACAAATTACATTATACTTAGTCTGAGTTATTGTTATGTCTAACTTATAAACTTGAGTATAGATATGTCTATATAGGAAAACACATGTGTGGTTCAGTATTAGAGTTTTAGGTATCCATTGGAGGTTTGGGAATATGTTTCCCTCAGAGAAGGGAGACTACTATATTAATTACATTTTTAAGAGTGACTAATTCTAGCTTCTTCCTCACTTGGCTCCACCTATTTAACATGTGTCCCTGTCACTGGGGGCTGCTTGCCATCCCAGCTCCATGTCAGCAAGTGTGCATGGAGCCCAAGCTCCCCTCCCTGGAGATAAGTACACAGAAGCAGGCATGCAGAGAATGGGAAAGAGGGGAAGGGAATGGGGCACACATGTAACTGAGCTGGGGATAGAAGATCCTGGGGAAAGGCCCAATTTAAATTGTTCTTGAAGTTTTAAAGGTTTGCATAACTTCATGGTTTGAAATTCTCTGTGGTTTATACATTAACAGCCTTCAAGATGTCATGAATTATCCAATGCCCCAGTCCCAGGATCTTTTCTGCCCCCAAAGCATCTGGAGACCACCTTGGTCTCAGTAAGTGTTAACCCAACCACATCTCTTCTACCTTCATCAAACTGTCACTCCCATTAGGGTTTCCTGCTGGTCCTTGTGGGCCCCTATTCCCCCAGGAAAAGTTCTCTCAAACAGGAACAAGCTTTGATACACCATGTCCCTGGTCTGTTTCTGAGGAGCCTATGACTCGAGAAAGTTTAAGATGCTTTCACTCAGTTGTATCTGAGCTGGGTTCCAGCAATGCTTTGGAGAGAAGGAAAAAGACCAAACAGATAGTGGCTTCAGGTTCCAAGCTCTGTACCTTGGATCAAACAGCTAAACTTTGTCTCCATTTGATAAAAAGGGCTTTGTGCTTTAATAAGAAAATAAAATAAGAAAAAAAAAATAAACAAATGACCTAAAAAGCCCAGAGAGTCAAACCCTGGATGAGGCATGTATCTGGAATTCAGCTCTAGAGTAAACTATAATTTGGATCATTTCCCCAGAGTCTTTCCAGTCAAGTTAGGGTCAAGAGAAACATGTCTTCCTTCTACCCTCTCAGGCCAGGGGAACCTGTTGTTCTGAGCACAAAGGCTTCTGGTTTAAAGCAGAAAAGCAAGGAGAGGAAGGTTCCCAGGGAAGGGGGTAAGGAGGTGCCAAGAATTCCCCACAGTGACTGTTGGGAGAGAGAAGGCTAGTTTAGGGCCGAAGCGGGTGGGGACACCTACCTTCACACCACCATCTGACTTCTTGTTCAATAGGCTTTTGGCAGCTGTGGAAACAAAGAGGAAAATCAAGTCTCCTGCACTGTACCCTCTTCCCAACCTGAAGTCTGGCAACTGGATCTGCAAGAGACTACTAGGTCTAACAAGGGGCCAGTAGTCTCCTCAAACCCCTAGAAGAGACACTTCCTAGTAACCCCAAAGCAGATGGCATCTCAAGCAGTGTCAGATCCTCAGGGTGGCATCCCAGGACCTCCTCTGCCACGGAAGAGGGCTCAGTAGAAACCAGGACACACTGTGCTTAGAAGGAGAAACCACATTCAGTATGGAAGCTGACTGGGGCACGGGGAAGTCTGCCTTCATCAGCTTCCACCCAGGCCTGGAAGCAGAGTGCAAGGGTGAAAGGTGAAGGTGCCATCCCTAGATGCCAGGAGATTCTCAGGACGGCCAAGTTGGAAGGATGCAAGACATCTCCTGAGTGTTCTCAAGAAACAAGAGTGTCACAGTTCACCGAGGAGAACAGACGTGAGGACAGACAAGACACAGACACAGTGACCAGGACCACCTACAGGAGGGTTTTGCCAGGGGGTTGAAGCCTTGACTGGGCAAGTCCTCACCAGGCTGACTGAGTCCTAGCTGCCACCCTTTCCTCAGAGTCCACTCCCTGGACCCACTGAGCAGGAAGGACTAGGCAGAATAATGAGGTAGGTAGTAAACAGACTCTAATCAGGTACAGGGTGATTCTCAAGGCTGATGATCTCTGTGCAGGAAGGCTGGTGTTGCCTGCTGGCCACAGGGAGCTAGAAGAAAGTGGATGGGAGAGTCTGGGAGACATAGGGAGGTGGAATCATCCCAACTGATCCACCGGATTTCAATGGGTTTGTCTCTTGGTTCCACTAATTGCTGGCTGTGTGATCTTTGGAGAGTTATTTAACGTCTCTGACAAAATGGGCTTAAACAGGGCCTGGGTTACTGAATAGTGGTGAGGATCCAGTGGGATCAGGTATGATAAGCACTAAGCAGAGTAGTACTTGTCTCACAGTGAGTGCTCAGTGTCAACCATCATCGCTATTGCTGCTGCCACCCTTCCCTTTGGGTAGCCATTCCTACCCAACCTGGATCCCATCTCTCTCCAGTAAGCATAGGAGACCTTCCATCACGAGAATTCTGACTCCCCCACAAAGGCCTATGGTCCTATCTCCAGTCCTGCTGGCATGATTTTAAATTAATTTTTCTAATGTGTTTGCTACTATTCCTAACCTCCTACTGTGTTAAGTGCTTAACATCCATCACAATTCTCCATTCCAACTGCCCATTAAAACTACCTTGGGAGCTTAAAAAAAAAAGCTTCAGTCTACCCGGTGCCCTGGATATTCTGCTTTTATTTATCTGGGTTGGGGTCCAGGCATAAAGACTTTTTACAAGCTCCAAGGTAATTAGTTGTCCTGTGGAGGTAGGTTGACAGACTTTGATATTCATGATCTTGATCACTGCCTTGTTATTTATTAGACCCATTAGAGAGATGAGGAAACTAAGGCTGGGCGACTTGCTCAGGATGTGACAGGACTAGGATTCAAATCCAGGGAGGGCTGTCTCCAAAGCTGCGCTCTCCAGCCATTCAGACCTGGAGGCCTGAGAACACCAGACTTCTCAGTTTTGAGTGGTGTGGCTTTCTCTGTGGGGTCCAACAGTGCTGTTGAAGCCTACTCCTAGCACTGGGCAGCTCCCAGCCACGCCCAGGGCTGTTTCTGGGGGCTACTGCCAGCGGCAGCCCTCACAGGCAGGTCAGGCTCTCGGGCCATCTGGAGGAAAGCCTCCTATTGCCTAGCTCCATGTCCCCAGGCTACTGCCTCCTGAGAGTTGGCAAGCGCCCAGCATGCATGGCTGGTTAGGGGGCTCCATAACACCAATGCGCTCGCAGATGCCAAGTTAGGTGGTCCGTCCGGCATGCCCATCTCAGCCCGCAAGCATGGGACTCGCCTCCCTGGTGAGTGGGCCTGGCATGCTGGCCCTCCTGGTGGGGTGGCAGGGAGCCGAGGCAGGCGGTCGGGGAGGACTCATGCCACGTACCTTGCCCGGCCAGGCCGGCGGCGCTCGCGGCAGGCGAGGCGGGGGCGGAGCTCTGCCTGCCAACTGAGGGGATACAGTCTCTCAGTGCACAGAGCTGCCGCAAAGCCACGGGGGCCAGTCAGCAGCGAGCATGCCCCAGCACGAGGCGCGGAACCGCTGGCCGCCCACGCACAGCAGGGCCCAGGCGGCGTGGCCAAGCCAGCCGAGCTGGAGGAGCGAAGGCGCTGGGGGCAGGCTGAGGAGCAGGTGCAGCCAGCCCTGCGGCAGTCTGGGGACCTGAGAGGATGGGGCTCGGACAACGTGTAGGGAATACCAGGGCTGCACTTGTGGAAATGGCTTCAGCACCTGTCCTAGGACCTCCTCAGGTGAGGGTCTACAGGTAAAAGCCTGATTTGGTGAGAGGCAGTGTTCCTTCTGAGGTATCACAACCCTAGCTTAAAGGGCGTAAAGAAACTAAGTCTCACTTTCAGACCTCCACCCCTTTGCCCCCAGGAGACCTAAATGAGGACGTGATCAGAAGGCCCAGAACACAGGGCAGCTCTTTCCTCTGGCCACATTCCAGACAAGAGAGAGATCAGCACTTGGGGCCCAGGGAGTGTCCATGGCCCTGTGTAGCTAAGTTTTCTCACATCCAGTGTCCTTCCATAGCCCCCAGCCTCTCAGAGACGCAGGTCTTGTTCTCTCCCCAAGGCAGGTAGCCAGGAAAGGCAGCCTTTCTCAGTCTGTATTTCAGTTTTCTGAGGGAGAAGAGGCTCAAGGAATGAGCTCCCAGAAAGAAAACACAGGCTACTGAAGCAATACATTCTAGAAGCCCCAATTTCACCATCAGGCACCTGATAAAGCTTAGGGCTAAGTCACACCCCTGATTTGGGATCATCTCAGAAAACACCTAGCTTGTTCCTAAACAAACACACAGGTGTGCTTCCTTCTAGAGTACACCTGCACATGCTTCTTTCTGTAGAAGCTTTTGGAGACAGGCCATGTCCTCATCTGTCCCAGTATCAGAGCAGAAGAGATCATCCTGGAATGCTTACAGCATTTTTGTCTTTTCTAATTCAGAGCAAAGTAAGTTCAAAGGCCATACAAAGTCTGGGCAAGAAGGAGAGGAAGCACTTTAGGGAGTGAAAGTGTTTTATCCTAACAGAGAGACCAGTTTCCTGAAACCAGGACACTCGTTTCCTGGACAAGATGTGGGGGAGGCCTGAGGCCACAGGACGGGGCGCATGCTATTGACTTCCCAGCCTAAGAGACGCAGGATCCTGTCTGCACATTTCTTCTACCCAGACAGAAAACAGACCACCATGCTAAAGTCAGCAGAGAAGTACCAGTCAGCATCCTCCAGAAAGGCTCTCAATAGTGAAAGTAGAAGCTGTAATTACAGGATGAGCAGCACAGGTGGGACTACAGCTTCCTCTCTGTCAGAAACAGCCAGACCGTGCCCTCTGGTTCCCATCCATGTGGGGTGAAACCATAACCACAATCTTCTCCTCACAGGTCTCCACAGCATAGAAACGGATCCCAAACCCAGGGCACAGGGATGGGCTTGAGGCGGGACACTCTGCCAGTTCACTCTCCAGTCCTGACCCTCTAGAGCCCTATGGCTCACTCAGATTAGGACTCATGAAGGTCCCAGGACTTCTCACCTGTGCATTCTCAGGGTCTATGGGTTACGAAACTCACACAAATGACCCAAGTCCAAAGGAGCAACCTCTTCCCAGAGCAGTTACTACCTGAGTGCTCCCCCACAAGCCCCACAAGTGCAGAAAGCAAGCAAAGGAGTCTTGTTAATAGAATGAGAGAAGGGGAGTCTTGAATCAAAACAGTGGGACTTGGGGTGAGGGGAGGGAGGACCAGAGGAAACGGCAAGCCAGGAAGAGACCTTTCGTCTTTAGTTAAGTCCTTAAGTCTTTTCTTCACAGAAAAGCCACTGTGCTTCCCAACTGAGGGAGAGCAGTGATGGAGGTGAGGAAGATGGGGGTGGGGGTGGGGGTGGGGTGGAGTGTCTTGCATCTTAAAAAGAAATGTCAAGTGTGATTTATAAATTACTGGTCCCAACGCTCCCAATTCCACATGCAAATTTAAGCAATTCCTTTCCCTCCTTCCTGCTGGACTCAATTTCTTCACTTTTATAACTAGTATCACAGAGAAAAATTTAAGCACAGTTGCTGTAAAAGGTTGAAACATCTGGAATTATTTCTATTAGTCATCTCTACTTGGACACAAGGAAGTAGAGATGGTCCCAGGCAGCAAATTAATGATGGTGATAGAAGAGATTCATTACACTTCATCTGTTTCTTTTTCCCAGCACATCTCCAATACCCTAGAGACTGGCTAAAATCTTGAAGTGCTGAGTCTTCAGAGAATTAAAGAAGAATCCACAGAGACAGAGTTAATGGGAGGCCGGGCAGGCTACTTTCTGGGAGGTCTAGGGAAGAGAATTCATAAAGTTGAACCCAAGCAAAGGATCCTGTAGCGGCAGCCTCTGAAAGGAGGATCCCCATCATCTTGGTCAAGGTGAAGCCTGAGACACCCAGTGCTGGGATGGCATGGGCTTGCCGTCCCACTCACCTCAGGAGAATTAAAGTGCACAGTGTGGAAACATACCTGAAAAATTCCTGGAGACAAGCATGGTCGTAAGGATGGCACCCTGGGGAAAGAAAAAGGTCCTGTAAATACAGCCAACTCTAGAAAAGCAAACCCTGGCCTCAGACAGAGGGAAGTTGCTGGCTAGAGCCTGAAGACATCAGGACTCTGGTATTCCTGGGCTCCCCAATAAGTACAGCCTTCATGTCTTGGCTCACTAGTCAGGAGGGGGAGCTTCCCTCTGTGAGTGGGAAGGAGTGCACTGAATAAAGGTCTGATTTCAGCCCAGCAGGTAACACTCACCTTCAGTTTTCTCCGGGCATTGAACTTGCGCAAGCACTCCACAGTCTCTTGACGATGCATCATGGATGCCACAGTGGATCGTTGCTGGAAGCCAAACAGACAGACCTGTGAGCGCTCCAGTCAGATCCTCTGCCCCTCACCACAGCCCACCACCTACAGCCATGTGCTCAGCCACCCTGAGTTGCTCCAAAGATAAAATGAGGTCATAGATTTAAAAATGCTTTTAGAATAAAAGCACTATCCCCAAACTCAGTTACGTAAGGACAATAATTTGAAGATGAAACACCACTGATAATTGATGCTAGATGAGGGTACCCAAGAAAGCACTCTCATCTTCTTTGGGAAATGGAGGTTACGGAATGGAATATGCTGTGTACTGTGATTCCTGGGAAGTTACTCCTTCAGCAACTGATTACTGAACAACTACTGTGTTCCAGATTCTGGGCAGTGAGAGAAGAGGCAGGGTTGCTGCTCTCTACAGAGAATGTGCATTCTTTCTAAGAGCGCCTCTCAACCCACCCCACAAGGTCCTAAATGAAGCTACGATCTGAGAAGCTGAGGATCTTTACCTGAAGTATCGATTCTTTTCATCTTTTTGGGTGGAAATTTTTCTTCAGTGGATTACCATTAACTTCATTTCTCCTTAAAGAATCCACTGGACATGATGTACACTTCCTTGATGACTCAGGGTCATCAGTAAGCATCAATTAGTAAGTACTATCACTCTACAGGAATGTCCTCAGGAGCTACTGAGGTATATAGGATGGTGGAAGGTGTGACCACCCCGCCCCAGAACATATATTTCTCCGATTCCTGAGTGCTCATTGAAGTGCCCCTGCCTCTGTGGTTGCTGTCTTGATCAGTCTGCTAAAAAAATAAAGCCTCTGACAAGCAGCCTGGTACCCACCACCCCGTGGGACCAACTGCAACCTTTCTCCTTATCCCTAGCCAACTCCCTTTTCTGGTTCTCAAAGCAACCCTCCCCACCTCTCTAACAGCCCCAGATCTCACATTTCACCCCCTCCTCCAAAGTGGAAACGCAGCAAAGAGAAATGAGAGATCATTAAGCAAGAAGCCCCTCAACTTCAGACACCCTCCACTAAGTGAGCATCACCCATCTCAGCACAACCTCATGTCCAGTGCTGACCCCTCAACATGGACTTGGGAGCCCTTCTCTTTTTTGCTATCCGAACCTTATTTCTTCAATCAGTCAATACTTTTAACCCTGTATTCTGGACTACATCCTCTGCAGACTATGTATTATAACCAAGTCTCCTCTTAAACAAAAGTTTACATAAATATGTTATAACTCCCCTGACTTAGCTATTCTCTCTAGTACTATTTCCTTCTCCCTTCACCCTTCACCCCCAACCCCCTTCAACTCAGTGGAAACTGAAAACGCACTTTGGTCTCTTGCTCAACTGCCGCTGTCAATGAAACAATGGCCAAGAATTGGTCAGAGCCAATGGATTCTTTTCCATCTTCCTCTTCGATACTCACAGCATCTGATCACAGATGCTCCCTTATGGGAACCTTCTGTTTCTTAAGATCTTCCACTTTTGATCCTTCTCCTACCACGGACGTTCTCATATTCAGTCCCCATTGCTGGTTATTTAACTCTACCTGTTATTAAATGCTGGTGTTTAGTGGCCATCTCTTCTCTTACTGAAGCAATACAAGCTCCAAGTAAGAACTTGATCAGCATAGAAACACTCTCATGTTTTTCAACAGCCTCAACACCACCCACACAGAAATGACTACAACCTGTATCCAGTATATAGCTTCTGTAATCTATAGAACTATACTTAAAACTAGCTATCAGACGTTTTCGGCTACAGGTCCTCAGAGGCTGCATTCGATACGTACAAAGCTAAAATCATCACCTTTTCTAGCAAACTGGCTCCTTCTCTGGGTTTCTTCTGGGTCAGTGAATGGTTCAACCCTTTGCCAACTCGAACCCCAGATTCCTTACTCCTTAACTTCCCAAACCTAATCAGGGAGTAATTTACACACTAAATCCTTTTGACTCTCTCAAATCTCTTTCAAATTTGTCTAGTGTGTACCATACCATCTATTCTCCAATCATGCCCGGTAGCTGAGATGTCACCTGTCCTGCTTACAAATTACAACAGCTTCCTAAGCTCCCGCCCCAAGCCTCTTTCCTCTTTGATTCCCTTTACTATATAGCTTCCAAAGTCATCTTTCTTAACTGCAAATTTCACTCTTTAAAACCCTTAAATGGGTCCCGCTACTTTCAAAATAAAATCCAGACTACTTAGGCAGAAACTTGCATGCCATGGGATTTTTCTGGTTTCATTCTCTTCTATTCCTCTAGTCATACCTTGATCTACAATGAAACTACCTAACATTCTTTAAGCTCCCATGGCCTCTCACCCTGGACTGTGCTAACCTCTGTCTATAGGTTATCCTGGGGAACTCCTTGTCATCTGCCAAGAACCAGGGCAGAGGTTACCTCCTCCGTGAGCCTTCAGTAATCCCACTGACAACAAGGACAGTGGGGGCTCCTGGGCGCTCACTAGATTCTTATAACCTACTTGTTACGCTGCAGGCAAGTTGCTTGTTTGAATGTCTGTCTCCCCAGATAATCCTTGAGATCTTTGAGGGTGGGGGAACCCTGCCTCATTCATCATTGTATCCCCAGGACCCACATGGCGACCGGCCCCAGAGATGTTTTCAGTACCACGGGAGAGGACAAATTGGTTGTTGAGATGCCAAACTACAGCAGAGCTTCTTCTTTGCTGAAAACAGGTATTTCTGACTGATAAAATTTTTTAAGAAGACAGACTATATGGACCCACTTTGGTAAACTCAGAGGGCTCTCCTAGGGTGAGCATTATGACTGAACTTCAGGATGCTCAGAGGCCTCCTTCTGGTTATCTGTTGGGTCTTGGTTATATTAGTAGTATGTAATTATAATAGTAATATGGGAGCTGAGGATGCACTCTAAGCTTGGAGATTCATTTTGGTCTGCCTGCTTTCTATCAACTCCCTAGAGTCTGCCAGGGTCAACCTAAGCTCTCATCCAAGATCAGAGCTAAATCACAACCTTCCAAATAAGTGGGGGAGAGACAAGCCAGTTAGCCCCATCTGCTTCCTTGAGTTCCTGCAGGTGACATTTACTGACCTTTGGCCCCACGCAGGCCCCTCCCTCCTGCTGAGTATTGCTCAGGGCCCAGAATTAGTCCCAGCTCATGAAAGAAGGATAAGGAGGGCCCTAGGGACATACTGAGGGATGATGTTCCTGATCTCCCCAATCTTGGGTGAAGACACTTACGCAGACCCATGGGTGCTTGAGAGCTTGGTCAGCTGTGATGCGCTTTGCAGGGTTTATGGTCAGCATTTGGTTAATCAAGTTCTTGGCTTCAGGAGTCACAGTGTCCCACTCTGGTGATGGAAACTAAGGAGTGGGAAAGAAGGAGAAAGTATATGATTTTTATGAGCCTCACACCCTGAAAGGCAGGCTCTGTCTTTTTTCCAACGCCTATAAATGGGGATACTCTGTGGTACCTAAAGTTGCCTGGCAGAGAGTGGGAGTAGCCGTGTGGTATCTCAGGACCCATAACAACTTAATGACTAGGAACGGAGAACAGAGCAATCATGTTAGAATGCCAGAATATCACATTAGAGGAGGAAGGGGACTCTGACATCTTCTGGTTCAAACTCCCTTTCTCTCCTAGGAGAAAGAGTGGCTCAGCAGTGTGCCACTTCTTGCCCCTGTTAGATTGCACCCCCCACCACTAAGACCTTCTTTGCAAATAACTAGATTAAAGGGCTTCTGTGGGCTCCTTGATTTAATAGCTACCAAGAACACTGTGCAAAAAGAAGTTGTTCCCCAGACAGGGGGTGACAAGAATTGAGACCTGAATGCCCATCCCTGGGTCCTCAAAGTCCCAACACTCCATATATCTTGTGACGTGCTAAACATGCCCCCACTCCCATGGACAGAGCCCAACGGCAGGAGCAAAGCAGTCCTTACATCATAGGCTCCAGCCTTGATCTGCTGATACAGCTTGTGCTGATCCTCATCCCAAAAGGGAGGGTATCCCACCAGGAGGATATACAGGATGACACCTACGAGACAGAACACAGGTCACCAGGGTCAGTCACCTACCACCCTGAAGAACCAAGAAACGCCACACAGTGCTCAGAGCCACCCAGAAAGTCAAGGGACACGTCAGAGGTAGAAGAGGATGCAGCTGATCAAGTACCGCTAGTCCCGCTGCTATGCTTCACTTCCCACGCCACCACGCCATGTCAGGGGCTCTTTAGGCACAACCCAGCCTCTAAAGTGTGAGTACATCCTGCCTCAAGGGGGATGCAGTGTAATCCAGCAGTACTTAAGGAGGAGGGTGTGATGGGAACAGCCACCCTGGGCATGCCAGAACAAGCACCGTGAATCTCACACACACCAGATATCTGCGGGACCCACAAGGAATAGCAATGCCTTTCTTGCCGTTGCTGGAAGTTAAGGGCCCTTAAACCGAAAAGCTGAGAGTGTGGAATGGGCTTACCGCAGGCCCAGATATCCACAGGTTTTCCATAGGGATCTTTCCTCAAGACCTCAGGGGACAAGTAACCTGGGGTGCCAGCAAAACCTGTAGCAGAAGAGAGGGCGGAGGTGCACTGAACCCACTTTCTCTCTCATTAAATCCACATCAGCAATTTTCCCCAAGTCCCTTCTCACTCCTGCTGCTTTTGCTACATAAGCTCTCAGCACACAGGCAGCAAGAGATGGCAGGCCAGGCTTCTTGCAGTGCCCAGAATCTAAATTAGAGGCCAAGCCTGTGCCTACCAGGAATTCCCAACTCCTCCCCAGAGGCAGCACGAAGGAACGCAGTGTTGACAGCAGCTGGACTCGCTGGAGGAGTCATGTAGGGCTAGGGGGAGCACAGCAACCCCCCCCCCCCGCCCCCATCTCTGAGGCCAGGACCATGAAGGATCCGGCTTCTAGTTCTGAAAGCGGAAGGCAGATCAGAAAGAAAAGGAAGGGTGGGGGCTGCATTCCAGGAAGACAGGGTCACCCTTACCGAACCAAGCCTGCTGCTCTCCCTGTACTTCGATGGCTAGGCCAAAATCAGCCAGCTTGACAGCAGCACCCTTGCATTTACTTGCCAGCAGTAGATTTTCAGGCTGTATAAGGAAGAGAACCTTGTCAGGCGCTTCAACCTCCCACCCACAGGGAGCCTAGTGGGGCCCTTGTAGTACCACGATTGAGCACCAGGTGGCACCAACACTTCACAAACAGGCAGCCAAAGAGTAGCTGGGACTGTACCTTTAGGTCCCGGTGGACAATATCATGCTGGTGGATGTGGTTGACACTCTCCAGAATCTGATGTATACAGTGGCTGCAGAAGCGGAAGTAAAAGAAATGTCAATGCAGAGTTAAATCATCTCATTTATGACCACATGCGGCAGAGTGAGAACCTTGAACTTTGGATATAATCTAGCACAACCTATCTTACAAAAGGGAAATTGAGGCCCAGGCAAATTAAGTGGTTAGTCCGGGCTCTCTCACTAGAGAATGGCAGAGGAGACACCAGACCAGAATGTACTCTACCTCACACTTCAGATTTAGTGGGGGGGGGGGGGGGGGGGGGGGGGGGGGGGGCGGGGA
>RJWH01000213.1:0-87468 GCA_004363575.1 Solenodon paradoxus | reverse complement strand
TCTATACTTTAGCTGCTGAGCCACAGGGGTGCGCTCATCTACTTATTTAAACACGTATTGAGTGCCTAGCAGGCACTGTGCTTGGTACCACACAGGATATGATGATGAATAAGGCCCAGTGCTCGCCTCAAGCGCATCATGTAGCAGGGAACATAAAACATAGACACCTTTAAGAAAAAAATGTACTGAAGAGGGATCTAAACAGGGCACTTAAGGAGCATTTCTGATGTTTTCGCACAGAAAAAGACAATGAACTGAAAGTCCCATTCGGCTTCTGACTCTTGAACCAGACTACCCACCTTCCAAACCGTCTCACAGTTGCAGGCAAACTCCCTGCAGGAAATGATGGTAGTCTGGAGCATCAGTGAAAAACGAGGGACAATTCTGACCCCTAGGAGACATCTGGCAAAGCCTGGAGATGCTCAGGGTTGTGATGACTGAGGGGCAGGTTGCTACTGGCATCTAATGGGCAGAGGGCAGGGATGTTTCTAAACCTGTACAATGCACAGAGGGGTCCTCACAACAAAAGATTATTTGGTCCCAAATGTCAGTAGTGCTGAAAGCCTCAGCCTCCAGGAGCCTGGTAAGACTCCTGGGCTTTTGTGGAAGTTCCAGCATCAGATTTTACAGGAAGGAATAATAAGCCAGGTCACCAGCCCACCACTGACACACTCGGCAAGTCTGCTCCATATGCCTGGTAATGCTTGCTGATGGGGGCTCCTCTCTCTAGGCCAGGGTTCCTCAACCAGGATACAGCCCAAGAGCAGGCCAAAGAGACTTTAAGACTGAGCTCAAGAGGCAAGTCTCCACAGAAATGTATAATTAGAACAGAGCCAGGCTAGGAGGGAGAGCCTTCTGGCCAAAAATGGCAAAAGTGCTAAGTGTCCCAGCAGAGCCAGGCCAAGCCCACTGGTACAGTCACCCCACCCCCCCACCAGCTCTCCTTCCTCCCCGCCCAGAGTCTAGTCCTCTCCTGCTGGCACTGGAATTCATCTCCCCGCTTGAGAATTTTTCCTGAGGCTGAAGCATCTGAAGTTGATCAGCAAACACTGGCTTCTCAGAGTTAAGAAATTTGTGAGGAGGCTGTGCTCCCCCGACTCTCCAGAGGCAGCAGGGCCACCATACATGCCAGACAAGCTGCAGACGGGATGATCATAACCAGGTTGTAAGAACATCACCCTCAGAGAAAATATGGGGCCAGGGGAGGAGCCAAGGTGGGAAGGGCAGGCCAAGAGAGCTATGGTGTGGGAGGAATTCTGCTGTGTCACCCAAAATAGCCATGAAGGCTGTCATGGAGGGCAGGGGGCTATGGGGTGGGGCCCAGGGATGGTCCTCCAGCCTGAGGAGCCCCACACTGGGGCTGGTCACGATGGTCAAGAGACAAGGTGCTGCAAACTGAAATCTTCCAAGAAGGTTCCTAGCTGGGTTAACCCAGAAGTTTTCACTGCTTCAGGACAGAAATCACGTTTTCTCCATCTCTAGATCAGGTCCAGGATGCCTAATACACAGTCAAAGGAAAGAAGGGGGTAGGAAGGGCCCTGGGGCCCTTGTAAGTACACAGTAGGGCAAAGCAAAGGTATTTCTGGGGTGACAGGGTCAAGAAGAACTATAAGAGCTTTGCAAAAAAAATGTATGAGAGTGTTGAATTTTTAACTTCTAATTATCACCCACAGAATGGAGCTGAGTCCAGCTCTACAGAATCTTTGTCCAGACAGGAGTCCTTTTGATCCTCCCCCAAAGACCATTCAAACAGGCACAATGCCTGACCCCTTAAGGTGGTCAAGACTGAAAGCACGGACTCGAGGACCCTTGTCTCACCTGGCGTCAGCTTCACTGTAGTACTCTCTGGCCACAATGTCTTCAAAGAGCTCCCCGCCAGTAACGCTGCAACCAACGATGGAGAGAGTCAGGGGAAGCAGGTCAGTCGGCCAACTCCAACATTCAATAGGGAACATGTAGAACAGATTTTAAAGAAATCCCAGCTCTACACGCATTAAATCCGAGAGCCCAGAATATGCTTACTCCTTCGAGGACATGGTTTTCTCCCTTGGGGTAACTAACCAGGGCCCTCCCTTCCTCCTGTCCTTTTTTGTTTCTATAACCTACAGATGAGCTACTCTTCAGGCAAAGATGACCATACAGGGATCGAACATTAAAAAATGGACCTACTCAGACAGTCATAACTTCATTAGAAACCAAAATGAATACTAACAAATAGTTTCCCAAGGAGGGCAGGTCTACTCCTGAAGCTGAAGAACAATGAGACCAAGGACACAGAGATCCAATGCTGAAAATCCTAGAGAGGAGTTTCCAGGAGGTGAAGAGCCGCTTTTAAGACATTAAATCACACAGTGGTGGAGAGACTAATTGGAGCCCAGTTTACGACTAATAAAAGGTACCTTCAATTTCCCAGAATTTTTAAGGTTATGCAAAGAGCTGTATTCCTATTTCTCTACTTAGGACAACACACCAAGAAACAAGAAACAAACATCTGCACAAGATGAACTACTGAACAGAAATGTGAGAGCAACGCCATCCGGGGATGTGGAGCCCTGGGGAGACATGGAGTGAGCAATGAGCCCCCCTCAGCAGCCTGCCCATTACCAGGAAAGTTCAAAATCAAATCCTCTCCCTCAGGCAAAGGAGAGGGGCCTTTGCAGAGGCTGAAGACCCAGGTTAGGCCTTTTATCCAAGCCTTCCTCTTGAGGCAGTTGGAGGAAAGGCCTCCCGCACCCTCAAAAACTTACAGGTCAAACACGAGGTAGTGAAACCCTTCTTCAGAAATACTGTCATGGAGGCGCACTGCAAGAGAGGAGATGGGGACAGAGATTAACAGAGAGAAAACTTAGAAATCCTATTCTTTTCCTCGGCAACCCCGCCCCTGCACCATGCTGCTGGCCTCACTGCTCTCAGGTCCAGCACCTTCCAATCCAAGGTCCTGAGGCCACAGAGCAGAGAGAGAACCAAACCCCACTTCAGTACACTGGCTGGCCTCTAAGACTGCCTCAGATAGAGGCAAGAGATGGATGCTTCATGGCTAAGACAAGACAGAGAAAAGCAAAAACCTTCCCAGAGAGGCCAGTCCTAGAGAAAGAGGTCCAGACGTGATGTGTGACAGTGTGATGCGGGCGAGAAGCACCTAGTAACACTGACAGCAGGGATAGAATGGCACATGGGGAAGCAGGGAGCTCTTTCAGAGGCATACAAGAATGGCAGAACGATGGCGGGGAGGGGGGCCTATAAAGGCAGATCCCGACGGAAGGACATGGACTGAGGACAACGGACAACGGAGGGGGCAGCGAGCACAGGAGACAATGCGGACTCAGGCAATGACAGCAGGAGCCATATATGAGGTGCTTATTATATGCCAGGCCTCATTCGAGGTA
This sequence comes from Solenodon paradoxus, assembly GCA_004363575.1. Taxonomy (NCBI): domain Eukaryota; kingdom Metazoa; phylum Chordata; class Mammalia; order Eulipotyphla; family Solenodontidae; genus Solenodon; species Solenodon paradoxus. Next base: position 84,082 of record RJWH01000213.1, on the reverse strand, counting down.
GGTCGCTTGCATACATGACTTACTCTGTAAGCACGTACTGAATGTCTACCGCCTACCAGAGCCTGTGCTTGCTGGTGGATTTGGGAAGGACACAGGGCCTGCCTTTAAGGAGTTTATCTTTCTGATGACTACCCTGAGATGAGTATTTCTCCCATCCTACAGAGGACACTGGAGGCTCAGGGAAATACACTTTCTGGCCAGAGGTCAAAGACTGGTAGGTTGAAGTGGGCCTGAGCTATTTCTGACTCCAAAAACTGGTCTACACCACTACTTCCTATAAGAAATGTGAGCAGCTCGCACCCCCCAGGCAACACAGCAGCCGAGCCTGGGAGAAAGCGCTCACAAAAGTACCTACAACAGTGTCACAGACTGTACAGGAGGCCACTGCACTGAGCAGACCAGGCAACTCCCCAGCTTCAAGAAAAGGCTGGCAAGTAGAATCCCTGCCCGCTCCCGCCTCTAGAACTCTTGGGCAAAAAACCAACCTAATGTCTTCTGAGGTCTCGTCTTCAAGCTTCTGCCCACAAAGCTGCCTCTGGGTTAAATGCCAACCCGAGTATCATTCTAATAACACGACTCAAAGCTTGGCCAACTGTCTGGCTGTTCCTGTCTTTTCCCTTACCTGAACTCTCTTGCTGGGGAACCTCCGTTCCAAAGGGCTCTCTGAGCCCTGCTCTGTCCTCATTTTCAGGACGACCTCCCAGGGCACTTCAGGAATGGCCTGACACCAAACTAAGCGGTGAAGTTCTTGGAGACAACGAAATCGCTGTGTCTCTTCCTTTAAGCCTTCAACGTTTGTTGACACTTCACAGGGCCTACCTCATTTGATTTCATCTGGTTACTTAATCCCAAAATTCTATCCCAAACTCAGTATTTCTGCAATTTGCCAGTGGGATCAAAGACAGGTGGTACCTCTCATATCCCTTCTCCTAGCACCATTCTTTCCTATATTGGGGCAAACAAGTTTACAGTTCTCTGGGCCTGCTGATGACAGAAGAGGGCTTTCAGAGCAGAAGGAAGGAACTACAGCCAGACTCCTCCCTCCCTCCCACCTAAGTAACCAAGACATGCTCAAGCGAGCTCCCCCGAGCCCTGCTCCCTCCCTCCGCACTGAAGCTTCTCTGCTCCAAGTCAGTGCCTCACGCTGAGTCCTCAGCAGTTGCTGCTCCCTCGCTTCCAAAAGGACTTTCCATTTAATTAAAAATTTGCTATTAAAAAGCATTAAAGTGTGTAATAAAAATAATCCCCTGGAAATCAGCTGTCCCAGAAGCTAAAGACTAGCTTCATTAGGGAGGTGACTAACAGCAGCACGACAGCAAGCTAACAGGACAGCAGGTAGGATACTAACAACCACTCCCAGGAGAATCCTGCCACCTGGCCTTGCCTCCCCAGGACCCCCAGCCCCACACCTACCCCCTAGCCTGGCTCAGCAGGGCTGAGAACTGGGCAGAAAGTGCAGGTGCCCCTGCCAGTGCCCAGACAGCGATTACAGGCAGGCACTTGCTCTTCTCCAGGAAGACCACACACAGAGTCCAGGTGGAAAGAAGCCGAGAGGGGAACCAGAAGAGAGGAAGCAGTGAAGGAAGACTAATCCTCCCAGGTTACCCAGCCCAGAGCACAGCTTTGATATGTGCTCCGGGGCAAGACACTGCCAGGACACCAGGGAGGGGCCGGGGTAGGAGGCCCCAGATCTGAATGAGACTGCTATCTTTTTTTCCCTTTCTTTTTTCATTTGTAAAGAAAATTAATAGGGAACTGAGAACAGGAGGAGAAACTTGCCTGCGCCACTCTTAGAGCCTACCTAGCAGATTCTGGATCTTAACGATCCTAATAATAATTGCTAACATTTAGTTGAGTTCTTTCTATGTGCTAGGCATACAGCTAAGTGCCTTCTACACAGTATCTTGCTGAACCCTGGCACGAACTCTGAGGACAAATGCTTCTATCACCTTCACCTGACAGGAGAGGAAACTGAGGCTCCAAAGGAAACTTGGCCAAGGTCCTGCAAGTGGCAGAATCAAGACTTGAAGCCAAAACAAAGCAACATCAAGATCTTTGACATTATAGAACTGCCCGCCAGGGAGTTACTTTCTCCATCCTCTTAGGCAAAGGCGCGCCAACCTGACCCCACTAGCCCTGGCCACTCTGATTGGCTCAACAGTGTCCATCAGGCACCTTCCCTGAAGCAGGTGTGGCTGCACATGCATGGATATGGAAGCGAGAAGCCTGGTCCTGTCGCAGCTGAGCTTCCTGGTAAACGGGGAAGACAGGCTTTAAATCAGCATTCACACAAATAAGTAACTGAGCACTGCTGTGCTGAGGGCTGTGACGCAGAAGAAGGAAAGGATGCTATGGATGTGAGGAATATCTGACATCCAGCCTATTCCACAGTAATGAGAGGGCACAAAGGCCAAGGAGGGCCCAACCACGCCTACAAAGAGGGAGACAAAGAATAAAGCATGGCGTGTCCTGGTGGAGAACTGTATGTTGTCAGCCTGTTTTATTTTTGCATCTGCCGATGCGGTCCACATACATCCCAAAGATTCGGGTTCATGTCCTGGGCTCAGGGGAACAACCAAGACGAACAACTGAATAGAATAAAAAAAGTGTTTCTCCCTCCTCTCTCCCCTCCTGCCTGCCTGCCATGCTGCTTGCCTTCACTCCAGCCTGCACCTTTCCTTTAAAATAAATAAAAATAACCCCCAAAACTACAGAAGGGGGTGCATGCACCCTGGAGGAGAAGGGGTTGGGTGTAGTCCACATACATCCAAAAGTCCCAGGTTCAAGTTCTGGAACCGGGGGGGAACAACCAAATAAAATGTTTCTTCCTTCTCTCTCTGCCTGCCTGCCTGCCTGCCTGCCTGCCTGCCTGCCTGCCTGCCTGCCTGCCTGCCTGCCCGTGCTTGCCTTCATTCCTGCCTGTACCTTCCCTTAAGAAAAAATAAAAACAAAAAAAAACAAAAAAAAGCCCCAACAAACTACAGAAGGAAAACAATGAAACAAAAATGAAACAAAAACCACCCCCTAAATATCTTTACTTGGTATTTCCTACCTTCAAGGACTGACAAAGTCACAACTCAAACAATGTGGCTACTACCAATTAAAAAACAAACAAACGAACAAAAAATCTGGCCCAACATCATGCCACATTTTAACAAAAATCTCGGTCACAAAGCACCAAAAATTGTCACTTTTAAAAATGTACGCAGCTGTCACACCGTGCAAAGGAGGTCCTGTTTTCCCTGGACTGGTGAGGCACTGAGGCTGACGCCCTATCCCCAGCAAAGAGGAAGGGGTTTAGGAGCTGCTCAGTTAGGAGCCAATGTTTCCTTCTTCTTTACAACTATTTTTGCTACACTTACTGTTAGTTGAATAGGCCTTGGGCCCAGGTAAATGGCAGTCTGGGATCTTGGGGCTGGGGGCCTACTAGAAGAGAGCACGTCTGGGAGCTGGAATCTCTGTCTTCATTATCTTCATTATTTCTCAGGCCTCCCTTGTTCACTGAACTCGCTCATAAAATTTCATGAAGAGACTCAAATAACAGAATACAGGTGCAGGTGGGCTAAACAACTTGCCAGCGGTCAAAACGACTAAGTTGGCAAATCCCAGATTAAAACTTGGAAGACATGACACCAAGCCACCAACCTCTGCTTCTCCACATATGGCCCATGGAACAGCAGTGAGAGCATCACCCGAAGACTGCAGACATGCAGAAGGTCAGGTCCACTCGGGACTTACTGAATCAGAATCTGAATTTTAACACCATCCCTTGATGACTCACGAGCACATAAAAGTTTGAGAAGTGCTGCCCTAAACTGTAATGCCAGGCCGTGATCAAAACTGCTGGGGCAGCTCAGCGTGAAGGAAGACAGAGTCGATTCATTAGAGGAATTTAGAGCAAAGAGCAAGCAGATCACAGGTAGAACACACTCCAGTCAGACTTTCGACAATTAGCCATTTCTCTGCCATTTCTCTTCGACTCCACACCTCTGGCAACTCTCCTGGGTTTTGAAGAATGCCTCAGACATAACAGGCTTTTTAACAAAAATTAACAAACTTTATTATTTTAGAACAATTGCAGGTTCACAGCAAAACAGAGTGGAAAGTACAGAGAGCGCCCACATAGCCCTGTCACATACAGCCTACTTCAGTCAACACCCCCCCCCAGACAGAACATTTGTCACAATCGATAAGCCTAACCTAGCACAGCATCGTCACCCAGAGTCCACAGTTGACATTAGGGTGCACCCTTCCAACAGGCTTTCAACGTCTGGGGTAATATCTGGTAGGGAGGGTGCACCCCCTCTGCCTGCAGCAGGAGCCATGTGCCAGGTGGCGAGGACTCCTAGGAGTTGTCTGAGGAGCTGCTGCTGAGGCCTGGCTCTGAGCAGAAACATGTCAGGCACATGGAGGGCCAACCAGTCATGGTGATACAAGTGGCAGCTGCCTTCTGCAGCTCTCCTGAGGCCCCTGTCACATCACCTGAGAATCCTAACTTCCAACATCTGACAGATGTCACTAGAGTTAGAGTTCCCTGAGAACAAGGCAAGGCTCTCCTATGTCATCCCCTTTCATCCCTGGTGATGCGGTATATACTTTGCAGAGCAAACAGGTATTTGTCGAATCAGTGGGCAACTCACATTTTTAAACTGGCTTCCAAGAGTCTTGGGCTCTACTTTTTTAAAATGTCCCAGGAAAAAAACTGAAGAGACCAAGTAAATTGTCCCCAGCCCACCCCACTCTCTGGCCCCCAAAAATCTATTAGGGAAAAAAATTGGCTCCTTGCATTAACTATCCTTCTGAATTAAAGGGTCTCCCAGTCTGACAGCAAGCAGAGGAGGATGGAGTTAAAGAGGCTGGAGCCAAAAAGGCCCTAGCTCCAAAGGACAGAGCAGGGGAGAGAGGAGAGGAATAGTAATTAGAGGCACAAAACTGCCTCCCCTCCTGCCACAAGCCAGGTCAGGATCCATGGCAACCCCCACCTCCTGGACCTGTAGCTCTGACACATCTCCAGGAGCCCTGGTTCCCACCGGAAGTCAGAGGCTGGCCAGCCAGCTTTCCCAGGACACAGTCCTAATTCACTCTTCCCTCTCCCTGCCCTTGACCCCAGAATAGGGCCTCAGACCCACATCCCTCAGGGGGCAGTCAAAAGATGGAAGCCCAGTTCCAGGCAATCAGATGCTAACAAGTAAGTGTGCCTTACTGGCCTCTCCTGAGTCTCACTGTGTCCCTCTTGGAGGAGATGGCTGTGATCAGCAGTCACCCTGCATTAATTCTGAGCTGGGAGCAGGTGGCAAAAGGGAAGGACTATCAAATTATGCAAAGTCTGAGAGGTCAGCAAATATATATTTAATTTCTAGGAATACACAAAAGCAGGCTAGGTCTTTTTTCAGCTAGAATCCAATTTTGGTCCCTCTTGGTCATTTCTCCTACTTCTTATCCCGAACGTCTTCATTCTCCCCTGATCCTTCTTGGTCAACTCCACCCATGTTGCTGCAGCAGGAAGACAATTTATCACTGCTTAACGAGTTAGACACAGGAGCAGAGGAAAGGAAATCACTGCCCCTGGACCCTGAGAACAGGGACTGAACATCAAAATGTTTCTGTGCTTATGGGTGGCTTCATTACCCACATGCTTTTTCAGAACTTCTAGATCACAGGCCCCAAGTTCCCAAACGCTGCAGAGATCATGCAGGCAGTGTACAGGTGAGGTGACAGGGAGCAGCAAGGATGGAGGTCAGCAGGCTCAGGGGCCAGTGATGGTGCAGCCCTAGTTCGCTCTGGCCCCATGTGGAACTGGTCTTCTGATTTGAAAGACCAGGGAAAAGAATTTTGTTTTCAAAAATGTGAGATCTCATTTTAAAAAACTGGCAAAATATAAAAATATTTTTAGACCACTGAGTCAGCCAAACAAAACATGTCTGAATTTGTGGCTGCCGTTCTAGGTGTTCTGCTCTGTCGTCTCTCTCCTACCCCAGGCAATACGTGGACCCCCACTGCGCGGTTCTCAGGTGAGGGCCTCACTTCAGAGACCACCAGGGAGCACCAGCAGTTCCAAAGCCAGGACCCGTTGTCTGCGAGGTGTTGGCTCCACAGAACATGCTGCACCAGGCAGAGCTGAGCACTGGCTAGGCCAATCTGCTTCGGGTGTAATCCAAGCTGCTGATTACAATCTATAAAGCCCTGCATGGTTGGAGTTCTGGTTACCTCCGAGCTGCTCCTCTCCCTTTGGGTTGGAGTATGACCTCAGCTCTCCCATGTAAGAGCTTACAGTGAGCATTCCAAGCCCCAAATGTGGGAAGCAGAGGCTGGGTCACTCTGGAGGAAGCATCAAGCTTCAGCAAGTCACCTCACCATCCTGGCTGCCAACGGAGTCTCTGGGGGCACTGTGGGAGCCCCAATATTTAGGCCATGCCTGAGGAGCATGGAACACATGTGGTACTTTGTGATGACTCAGGGTTTTCAGGGAAAACCTAGGAAATGCTCCCTACTCTGCCTCAAGTTAAGCCTGGGGTTTCTGCTCAGACACTGCGGCCAGCCCAGTTTCTGTCCCCTCTGAAAAGCATCAAATCAGGGCCAACGCTTTTGGCAAAGACTATTTCAGTTGAACAATGTAAAATTGAGCCAGAGTGGGTTGTGGCAGGCAAACCTCCTCAGGCTTTAGAACAACCAACAATGTGCTCTTGTCCCCCAAGTCAGGGTGGGAGCAGGGAGAAATCCTCTTAATTTTTTCTCCTTCTCTATCCGAGTGGCTCCTGCCATCCCTTCTCCAGAGAAGCCAGGCGGGTGGGAAGCTTGCTTTCCTGGCTCTGGGGAATACAAATGGGAGTGCCATGGAAACCCCCAGAGTGTGCATGGCACCGCAATGGCCACAAAACTCTCAAGTCCAGAAACTAAATCCGGACACTTTTATGATAGCCATAGAAGGCCCCTAGAGAGGGGACAATGGCAGGCGACTAGCCTAGAGCCTCATACACTGAGGACCCAGGACCCAGGACCTTCAGTTCAAAGTAGAAGAAGAGGAAGAAAGGGAGTCTGAGACCTGTTCTGAGAGCTCCCATCCCAGCCCTGAGGTGGCGCACTCAGAGATGGAGACACTCTGGTGTCTCTGTACTAAAGTGCCCCAGAATTCTGAGCAAGATACCTCTGCTATCTTGCTTGGGAGGGGGAAGACACCAAGCAAAGGAAAGGACCTCAGGGACAGAAGTTGTTCCATACACAGCGGATCTCTGTTCTTGCCACCTTTTACAAAATAGATGCCCAGGAGAGAACTATGTGAGGGTACTTACCAATGTTTGGATGTTTCAGAAGTCGGCATATCCGGGCCTCACGTTCTAGTTTCTGATGATCTAAATGCAGAAGACAGAAAACAAAAGCTATCAACCATCCATTCTATTGGTACCCACTTTTGCTTTTCATATTCCTTAGGGACCAGCTATGTACTTTTGAGAATCTGCTGAATTAATGCAGTAAGTCATGGCAATCTGGAGACAGTACCTCTGACTACCTTTTCCAGACACAGAAATGTATCAGGAAAACACCTCAGGAGAGTGACTAGCAGAGCTGGGACTTGGGGGCAGGTCTTCAACTAAAATACTGGCGCTTTTTCCACAATAGCAGGCATTTCATTGGACCAGAGTGTCCAGAAGCTCTTTCTTCTTAGAAACACTAATAATAGCTAGGTTTTGTTGAGTACCTACTACATGAAAAGGTGCTGTGCTCATCTTATATTATCTAACTCAGTCCTGAAAGTAATGCTGAAACATAACACCAGCAATGAAGAGGATAATGAAATGATCATTTACAGTAACAACAGCTAACATTTTCACTCAGAGCTTACTTCTATACCAGGGAGATACCTTTGAACTCATCCTCCTAATAACCCTATGAGGTTGGTTCTCTTACGTTGCCCATTCTGTAGAAATCCTACTTCCCTCTGGGATCCTCTTGGCCATCCACTCCTGTGGGCTCTGACCTCTTGGGACTCAGACCTGGGGTTACTGTGCTCTGGTGAAATGACCAATATCCAAGATTCCCGAGATCCAAAGCAAGGTGGCCAAAGTCCTCCAGACTCTACCTTCCTATCTCTGCTTGCTGGAATTCTGTCAAGTCACCGCCTGCACAATCTTCTCTGCTCCTCTCAGTAGTTTGTCATGTCTCCCTTCCCTGATACCCTACCCCCAGCATTTTATCCTTCCATAACACAAAGAGCTTACTAGTGACATTAACAGAAGCAGAAAGAACTATAATTGACTAAGCAGCTACTATATGCCAGGCAGAGGTGTGGATCATCTTACTTCAGTCTTAGAAAAGCCCTATGAAATAGAGGATCTGATCAGTTCTTTTTAAAAAGCCAAAGTGCAGCAGGAATAAAGGCGAGCAGGCAGGAAGAGAGAGAAAGGAGAAACATTTTATTTTATTTAGTTGTTTATCTTGGTTGTTTCTTCACCCCAAGTCCTGGATCTTGAACCAGGGACCCTGGGATGTAGGTGGACTGCACTGCAGTGGACTAAGCCATTAGGCTACAATACAAGGGCATGCCCTGAGTAGTTCTATTACATTATAAAGGAGGAAAATGAGGTTCAAAAAGATAAAGTGATCTGCCCAAGGTCACACGTAGATAGGTAGTGCAAGCGGGAGGTCTAAGTCTGGATCCTTCTTTCTCCACCTCTATGCTATGAAGACTGAATAAAGAAATGGGAGAGCATCAAGTAAAGACTCTAGGCTTTAGGAAGCATAGTTAAGCTTACCTCAGCTTCCTCAGGCCCAGGGAGGAGGCTTCATACCCACACTTGCCAAGCAACTCCTGCCTCCCTTGGTAGGGGTTTCTGCCTAGCCCACCTCTACCCTAAACAAAAGAGCCTCTGTAAAGCCTCCCATCACCTTCCTGCTAGGTAGATGCTATCGTTGTCCCCACTGAATAGAGGAAGAAACCGAAGCCCAGAGAAGTTAAGCAACCTGCCCAAAGCCCTACGCGAGGAAAGGGATAGAACTGGGATTCAAACCCAGGCTTCTCTGAGATAATACAGGGATTATAGACTAGAAGAAACTCTTATTTTTTATTTTGACAACTACCCCCAGCTTTGTCCTAAACCTTCCCTCTAATAACAGCTCTGCTTTGCGGAAGGAGGAGGTGGGGACAGACTGAGATTAGTTCCTGCTGCCCAGCTAATCCATTCCGGCTGCCCAATGATCTGGGTCAGGCCTTCCTTCCCATCCTCAGGTTCAGTTCAGCACCATCACTGACTGGGATGCAGCAGGCTCCAGGTAACACCACAGTCCACACTCCACACTCCCACATCGCCAGGGAGTCCTCATCCCAGGGAGCTTTAGAAGCCAGGCGGTCCAGCAAGCAGCACTATTCTTATCTGGTGGCGAGGGCTTGTTTTGTCCAGATCTGGCCAGGGAGATGTTAGGGCTACCCTTCCTTCCCCGCAAGCCTCAGGACTTGGATGGAGGTACCAAGCTAGACAGCCTCGTAGCGGCCTTCTCTCTGACCACTCACCTCACCACCCTCCAACCCACGACTCTCAGGCTTGGCTGCCCAGGCAGGTGCTGGAGCACAGCATCTTGCAATGCGGAGGTGGCAGCCGAGGGGAAGGCCCAGAAGATTAATGTTTATCTCCTCCCTTAAGTCTCTTACTGGCTAATGGTTACAGCCCTACAACAGCAACGGCACTAAAAATAAGGCTTTACCCGTGACTCAGAGCTGAGAGAGGAGAGGCAGATTCAAGCTCCCAGTCCCTTGAAGGAGCTGCCCACTGTCCAGAGGGTCCTTGCTGGCCACTTAGTCCAACTCTAATTCCAATCTGCTAAACCTCACGTTCTGGGTGATGTCCATGTCTTCTCTGAACCCTGGACTGCATCTTGGTTATCACTCTGATCCTGGGCCATGGAGTCTGGCCATTAACACATCAGTTTGGGAGCCGGACAGCCCCAGATTGGGTCCCAGCACTATTGCATCTGGCAAATTCTTAAACCCATTCAAGCCTCATTCATTCCTTTAAAAAATGTTTATTCCAGCCTTCTATATGACAGGACAGTTTGCAGTGCTGGGGCTACGGCAGTGTACAAAACAGACACATATCCCCGTCTTCATGGAGCTGACAGTGCAGTGGGTCCAGATTGCGGAGGGGGGAGGCATAGGCAATACGAGTGGATGGCACATTAGATGCCCTGGCAAATGCAATGTAGAGCAATAAAGCAGGAAAGGGGGCAAGTGTACATTTAAATAGGGTGTCCAAGAAAGCCTCTGCAGGGAGGAGACATTTGATTAGACCTAAAGAAGGGGAGAGAGCGAGCCAGACTGTGGGAGTGTCCTAGCTTTTAAATGGAGGCAGTGACACCTGCGGATGAGGTGGGGCACTGGGGTAAATGCTCCGCACGGTGCCTGACTGTCAGGGACTTTTCTTTGTAAGGGTCCAGTAAAGAAGATGGATGAGACCTCCCAGGCTGCGCTGCTGGTTATGGCTGTCACCAGACACACTGAGAATGGACCCCCTTCTTCGTCAGCCTGGGTAGTCACAGGGTCCACAATGTACCAAGTCAGCTCTCCGGCCTGGCTCCATCACAGCGTTCCCAGCAGCAGCTCCTCTCACGTTGGTGGGGCCCACCTGTGTCTACAGACAGCAGGTGAGAGTCAGCAAGAGGGGCTCCTCAGAGGAAGGACGGCCCAGGAAGTGCCACTGCCTGTGGGCTCCCTCCACTGCCTTAGCCTCAGCCTCGCTGGCGATGGTGTCCTGCCATCCAGAAGCTCTGCTCATGAGGTGTCTGCCTACCACTCTCTCCCTGCCTCCTTACACCGTGCACAGCCGGCCAGTACCCCAGCCTCTCCAGCTCTTGTCTGCTGTCCCCTTTCCTCATGACTCCTGTCCTGTGGGCCCTACCAGGGCTGGTCTATATGTGGGAAGAAGCAGAGGATTCCACCCCAGCAGCAGCAGTTTCAGGAAGAAGTAGTGGCTATCCTGGCTCAGCCCAACGTCCCCAACCCCCAAAGGGTCAAGGATACTGAAGTAGCTTGGTCCACAGTGTGGGGTCCAGGCCCTGACCCAGCATCCCAAGGTGATAACACACTAGTTCATGCTATTGTTACAAAGGCGCCTGTCCAGTGACCACTGAGCTCGCTGTTCCGAGAGAGAATCAGCACATACCTTGCAAGGCTGACCCTCTTCCCACCCACCTTTCAACTGGGCTCGTCCCCACCCCCTCACATGGCCCAGCCCCCCCTTCCTGTTTGACAACAGCCACTTCCCGCTTTTGCACAGGGCCACTTCCTGCCTGCCTGTGTGCTACTGCCATGGAGAGACCCACCCCTGTCGGCCTTCAGCCCAGCTCCAACCACAGACCTCTGCAAGGTTTTCCCCCTAAGAGCAGAGGTGGCAACGGGAGCAGAAAGCAGAAGCAACTGTTATCAGGGACATGCGCTCCCCCAAGTCTACCCAGGAACTCAGAGTGCCAGGAGTCCTTGCGTCTCCTACCTTCTGCCTAAGTGCTTCGAGACTGGGTCCACGGAGCCACAAAGGTCAAGCATCCTTCAAAAAAGGGCAGCAAGGAGTGAGCAGATGTGCCAAGGGAGGCAGTAAAAAGGAAGCAGGAGGGGACAGTGTGTGGCGAAGGGGAGCGCAGAACTGTTAGAACCGCCTCTCCCCGGAGACCCCCAACGAAAAGCCTGCTCTGAATGTACCTTGCTTCCGTCACAGATCAGGGGGCCAAGGAGGACCAGCCACCGATTCACCATGGCCCTTCAGGGACGTGCCTGCTGATTTAGTGACATTTCTCTAAAACCACAAATGCTAGAGCTAGCTTCAAATAAGATCTTGCTGCTACCTAAAGAGACAGCTGTGCAAAGTGGGAAAGAGAAACCCTACTCTGACTCTGAGGCCCCTCTCCAAATTCCAAACTCAACAGCACCCTGAGCTTTTCAAAGGTCTGTGCCCATGGCCCCAGGATGGAACATGGATTGTGACGTTCCCTACAGGTCCATCAATCACAGATGCTCAATGTGGGGTGTCCCCTCTAGCTGGTCCCCTCTGCCTTCCCAAGCTGCAGAGGATCCCATTTGGCCCCGAGGCACCACTCTGAAGAGTAGACTCAAAGACAATGTAGCGATGTGGTATCATAACCCGTATTCCCAGCTGCTTATAAATGGCCTCTGCCCTGAGGAATTGACCAGTGGGAATCCCAAGTCACAGTCCCATTGACCTCACCCTGACACTGTGATGCCACATCCCTTACTCTTTGATTCTCACTCTAAAGGTGCAAAGAGTCTCCAATTAAGAGCAAAGTCATCCACCATGTAAGAGCAGGGGCCATGGCTTCTAATTCCTTCACACCCATACACCCGAGGACCAGCTGTAGGCCGTGAATATAGTGGGATGGAGCTTGAAATATGCCCAAGTGAACCTCAAAGCTCTGTCCTTAAATCTGACCTCCTCCCCTTCTCTTCAGCCCTAATTCATGGAGTTCTAACCAGGTGACAAAAAGACCTGGGCCTCACTCTGGCCTTCAGTACTTAAGATAAGCTTTAACTAAGGAGGGACAGGGAGAGATGCCAAGAAGTGCCCATAGTGAAAGTCTCCCAAACCAGTTTGGTTGGAGAAAATCCCCATGGGGTCACTAGCAAGCCCCAAGAAGGCAAGGCTCTGCCTCTGGACACTCTGAAAGGCCAGAATGGGGTCAGTGCTGAGTTCTCCATGCCCCCAGCAGGACTCGGGTGGCTGCAGCCTTTGCCCACTGTTTTGGTGATATTTCCTTCATGGTAACCAGCCCCAAGTAAAACATCCCAGGAAGCAGCCCCTAAAAATAGCTCCTCCCAGGGCAGCAGCAAGCAGGGGGGAGGGGAAAGAGAGGGAGGAGTAAAGAGGGGAGCAGATGGGAAGCTGCTACTGATAAGGCCCATGAAGTAGAGATGGTGTTCGGGGGAGTGGCGGGAAATATCGCCACCACAAAGGGGTCTGTATCTAGAGAGGTGGGTAAAGATGAGAGCATTGCTTCCCCGCAGAAATTTGCTCCCCTGCACTTAGAGCTCTGGGCCTAGACAGAGAGGTATGGGGGTGCTACATCAAGATTCATCACAGGAGCAGAATACCCAGAAGCTGTGGTTTAAAGGAAGGGGCTAAGTGGAGACCACACTGCCTGAGGATGCTGAAGTCTGAGCACTGGCAAAATCAGGGGCAGACTTTTGGCTCAAAAACAACCACGTGGGCTTTTGTGCCTTGTTTTCCCTTCTGGCCTTGGGCAGATCTGCCTGGCCATGGGCAGATGACAAAGGGCCTCTGCCGAGAGGCACTCAAGAGGTGCAAAGTGCCCATCTCTTCCCGTCACCACTCTTTTGGCACCCATGGGATCAGGTCCTTATCAGCCTGCCAAGGCTGTCCAAAGAGAAGCAAGCACAGAGATAGAGGCAGGAGCCTGTCACACCTACTCCTCCCCTTCTTTGTCTTCAGTCTCAGCAGAGAATGGGGTCAGTCACTCACCTCTAGGGTTTCAGCTCTGTCTTAAAGTCTGGAGCCCAGCTTCTAACAAGGGACCAGAGCAGGCAGCAGGCAGAAAGCAGGGGCCTCTCCTACGGGATGGGGCCACTGCCAACCTCCATCCCCACCCCATGATGCCATCGCCCAAAGTCACTCTGGGAAGGTGGTAGGAGGGCAAGGAGACAGGCCAGTCTTATGCAAACTAAAGTCACACAGCTTGCAGCATGACTGTATGACAAAGCTTTGGCACGGAGAAGGGACCTCCAGGCTGCTTCCTCATTCACTTAGCGAGAAGAGTTGGAGTTCAGTTACATACATGTCAAATGCCCATTTCTCTGTTAACAGAGAATGGGTCTGTTTTATCTTGAGGAAGAAAAGCATGGTTTTGCATACGACCTCCCTAAATGCTTCTGGAGTCCCAGTGTTGCAGCGCTGCACAGACTGCTTTTCCTCTCTCCCTCCTGCCACTGCTGCTTCACCCTCTCCTCTTCCCCTCACTTCACTCAGATCCTTAACAGGAAAGTCTCACTTGGAGATACCACAGGGGACACAAATGTCATGGGGGCTACTCAGGCCAACACTAAGGGGGCAGGGACTTTCAGCTGGCACCACCCAGGGGGATCCCATTTCAGTCCCCAGGGCCAGCTGGACCCAGAAAGAGACAGCCTTTGCCCTTCTGGTGGCCAACATGCCACAAGCTGAGCCACTCAGCTTGCCACAGCCTTAGACACAGAATGACACACCATACTGGGGGCTGAGAAAGAGGCCCCTAATCACAGAACAGCCCACGTGCACAGATGGCCACGTACAGGCAAGAGATGCCACCTGGAGAGGCTGGGCGAAGGTGTGTCTGGTAAATTTCAGAGCATGTTAACAGCAACAGTAGCAGTAGCTGCTGCTGCTGCTGGTGCTGCTGCTGCTGCTGGTGCTGCTGCTGCTGCTGCTGCTGCTGCTGCTGCTGCTGCTTTTAGGTAACATTTCTGAAAGTGGGGCTCAGGGACTACCTGTATGAAATTCACTAGGACACTTGTTAAAAATGTAGATTCCGGGTTCCACCCCTGTCCTCCTGAAGTAGAATCTCTGTGGGTAGAGCCCAGGAATTGTATTTTCAATCACTGCTCAAGGTGATCCTTATGGACACTACAACTGAAAGCTGCTGCTTAGCGGAAGTTGCAACATTACCCTACAAGGGCATTAATGACAAGGAAGGAAGAATCATAAACTACACTGTCTCCCGCATTTCCCGCCTAGCCTGTTCCCAAGCACCAGTCTTTAACTTCACGTGTTCTCTCCAACAATTGCGTCTGGCTGCATGGATCAGAGAGAACTCAAGTCAGCCCCAAGGTACAAGGGATCCACCAACTTAACTGAGTTTCATGAGCGCGATAGTCAGATGGCAACCATGATTAGTTACGTGTCTTCTTAATCCATTCACTCAACATGTATGTGCTCAGCATGTGACCAGGAATGTTGCTAGGCCCTGCCCACAGAGAAGTAAAGAAACAGATACGGTTCTTGACCTTACCACCCAGATCCTCAGGAAGAAAGTTTTTGCTTACATGCAGCCTCCACAGAAATTTCTTCACATGGGTGTACACAGATTAAATAAATACATGAAGCAGGTACTATAACAAACATATTTCATAATTTTATTTCTAGTAAGCATCTCTTAGAAAGGCCAAGTATCCATTGTAGCAAAAGCAATTGGAATACAAATGGTCCAAATACAGAGATTTGTTATGAGGCTAATTGTTCCAAGGATACATTTTAAACCCCGTAGAAAAAGGACCACTTGTCCTTCAATTATAGCAATATGAGGAAAACGCTTTGGATAGAAACAAGAGCAGGATATAAAATGTTATGCTCTATGAGGTGAAAATCTATATGCATATGAATAAAGATAAGAAGGGAATATGAATATTTAAAAATAAAAAAAGACATAAGGGCTCAGGCTCCTTGGTGAGGGGGGGTGCTCTTAAATCTTAAAATAACAACTTATCATTGCCATCACCTGGCCCACTAGCTCCTGCATCCAAGCCTATTTTAAATGCCTCCTTCAGCCTAGCTGAGAGCTAAGCTTGGAACCATGGGCTCCCTTAAGAGACCAACATCCTTCACCATCTGAAAGCAAACGGAGAGACGTTACGTGACTTTTAGTGACTCCATGAAGACGGGCCTGCAAACAAAGAGTGTTCAGTGCATCACCACGTGAACTCCCTACCTTGCAGCCCAGTCCCCAGTGTGGGTCTGAGGCCACAATGAGGAGAAACAACAGAGAAGATGCTCATCCAGATCTGACCAGAAGACCAGGTGATCTCTTTTGGTGCTTCCCTGGACCATCTCACCAAGGATGCCAAGGGGAAGAGCTGAATACCCTTTCTTTCCTTGTGGTTTGCAGCACAAAGAATCATACACAAGAGAGAAAACAGGCAGGAAACACAGCAAGCCCCTTCAGACCCTCATTGACAACCCTGGTGGGCCTACCATATTCCCAGACACAGAAATTCAACACCTGTGGAGCCCTACACAGACACAACGAGTGAAACCCAGCCCCAGCTGCTGCACCTTTATAAAATATACAGCGTAAACTGAGAGGTTGCAGGGAAGCTACGGCCTTCCCTCCTTAACTCCATGGGCACCAGCTTAGTGGGCATCCTGGCCCAACCCTCTCCAGGAACGCACATCACAGCTATGGCACAGTCCTCAGCTGGCTCCCTCCATCTCCAAGACAACGCCCTCCCACTCTCCACCTCCTAACAGCACTGGAACTTACATAGTCCTGACCCTCTTTTTGGCATCTGTGCCTATCAGGCGGGACCACGCTCTGTCCCAATGTTAAGCTGGTACACAAGCCACGCAGCGAGCTCCAGTCTTGGCATAACCATCTTGAGAGAGGGGAAGCTGCTGTCTGAAGCACAGGATCTTACATGGGAATCTTCTTTTTGAGGAACAAAAATCCAAGAGAAATCAAACCTCATTCAGTTTGGACAGGAAGGAAAGACAGCAGTTGGGAAAGATGGCACAAGACTGAAAGGAGGTTAGGACAGGAAAGTCAGAGAAGTTCCGATGGGCAGGAAAAGAGTAGAAAGTGACAGTTTAAGGTGAGCAGCTCCACAAAGTCACCACACCAGCCATCCTCACATTTCATAGTTTGCCTTCCAGTTGTCTTTCCCTTAACCTGGGTCAGAGGACACTAGCAGACGAGGAAGGCAAAGCATTGCATGACTAACTCGAGACCAGACAGCAGCCCCATTTCTGATGTACCAGGGCCACACTATGTGGGCACAGGAGGTATCCAATCTCAAACTGCCGTTCCTGCCTACACCCTGCATCCTTGGCCAGAGGATATCTGACAAAGAGTCCAGCCCACTGCGTTGTCCCCCAATCCTCAGGGGAGGAGGGCATTTCTCTGCCCACATATCACTATAGCAACCACCATCTCCGACTCAGGGTACCCAGAGAGAAAGAAAACAAACAAATAAGTCAACTTTATAGCTAAAGCAGAACCGCAAAAGATGGGTAGGAGGGGTAGGTGGGAGACAGCAAGACAAACCCTGTTTATGGGGGTGCAAAGAGGCTCTCCCAGCCAGGAGGCAGACACAATCTTGCTAAACAGGTCCCAGAACAACTATCAACAACATAGAAGCCCACTGTCATCTCTGGAATTTTACAGCTTCTCTGATGCTTGGGGACATCTATTACATTTCTTAGCCCAGGTCATCACTGGCCAGGTCATCACTAGTCATAGTCCATGTCTTCCTCACGGTATCTGTCCTAGCTCTGAATACATTTACTGCACTCTATAGCCAAGCCCTAATTCCTTTCTCTGATTCTTATAACCTTTGTCCTCCTGTTGTACCCTGAAGCCCTCAATGACCTGACCAATCACCTCCCATCACCTCCTTACTCACCAGACCTGTTCACAGAGACTTCACACACTGCTGGGTCTATACCTATCAGATGAGGTGAGTTTGGCAAGCACCCAATACTAGGTTCAGGGAGTGTAGGTTCAAGGTGTGAAACATGGCCTGGCCCTCCCAGCCTCAGGGACTTGAGAAGAGCTCACAAGTCAGGTTCCATGACCCTGGCCTTCACAGCCATCAGCCCCAGAGGCAATGCTGCTTCCCACCCAGACCAGGCCACTGAGATTTTCAGACCATGAAGCATCACCCTCCAACCAGGACAGACTGCATCTGCTGCTGCATCACCAACTTTGTAATTTGATCAAAAAAGCAATCAAGTTCATCTGGCAGGATTTGTTCCCCAGAAGCCCTCGCCAGTAGCAGCCTCCTGATGTTTACAGATTCCCTTCCCTTGAGAGTCTGTTCTGCCGCCTGGTGGGCAGGGGGAGGCTGGATTTATCAGAGCTGTTCACTTACTGCATTTCTATCATAAGTCACTACTGGGGCAAAGGGACTGGGATGGGCCTGGAGGTGCTACTACCACTCCAAAGACAGAGACTCCAAATGTTAGAAGTGAACAGCTCTCTATTCCACACTACCCACTGCTCCCCCTGTCTTCCCCCTCCATTTTAAAATCTAACTCCCTTGAGCCTTCAGACACCACTCCTCCTTGCAGCAAACCCATATTTCTTATATCTTCATTCTTTTCTACCTGGGTATTTCAGTCTCCTGTGCAACTCCTTATCTGACTTCAAAGTCCATGGGCCCTGAAATTCCAACCCTTCTCTAAGTACTAAAACACACAACTCTTAACGCCTGGAGCATCTTCAGAAGTCCCTGGAGGCACCCCCAGGGAGAGACCAAGACGGAGAATACTCACCCCTGGCAGACAACTTCTTGGTATTGATGATTTTGGCTGCATACTCCTGTGTGGAGGTTTTCTTCACACACCTGCGGACCACCGAGAAAGCACCCCTGGAGGGAGACGGGAAAAAGAACTGGGACACAGAGCAGAGCCTCACAGACATGCTTTAGGCCTGAGGACAGCAATGCTCCCATCACCAGACCGTTAGTCAAAAATCCCACACAGCAGCACAGTGACCATTCCCATCCAACTTGAGGCAGAGGATGTGACCACTGTATGACACTGAACAGATAGGGGGAGGCTCACACCACTCTTACCCCCACATCTAGTGTCTGGGCAAAGCAGCAGCCCTCAACCTCAGGCTGCACATCAGCTGGTGGGGGATGCTTAAAACGCACACCTGCTGCATCTCAGGGACAGCCCTGTGATCCTCCTCGAAAGAACGGGGAGAAGGGAACAGAGACCCTGCTCTTCTGGCAGCAGGGTAGGGGAAAAGGGATTAGAAAGGGCATATAATCCCGGGAGAGTTATCTCCCTCAACCACAGGTGAAGGTGTGGAAAGTGAGGCTCAAATCCCCCACAACCAGCCCATCTCTGCTTGACAGCAGGAAACGGGGATCCAGTTGTGGGTCTCAGACACCAATAGATCTCCTTTCCCATAATATTTTCCTCTACGTCCCCCTACCCAATGGGAACTTGCACACTCTAGCTCTGGAAACGTCTAGGGGGCGGGCAGGGCGGGGGCTGCAGTGGCCGGGCTCGGCGCCGCGGATGCGGGTGGGGGTGCCCCGGGCTGCTGCAGCGGCCAGCTTTTCGCGGAGGGGAGGGGGATGCTGCGGCTGCGGCGCGCGGCTCCCGGGACCACTGCAGGGATAGGGGGAGGGGACGGGGGTGCTGCAGCATTGCCCGGTAGCTGGGCTGGGGATCCTGGAAGCGGCACTAGCGGGGGGGCGGGGCCGGGCGCCAAACATCCCCCCCCCCCGCACCCCGACACCGCAGCGGGGTTGGAGCTGCAGGGCCCGGGAGGGTCCCAAGTGCCAGGCGCGTGGTACAAGGCACTGGGTGCTGAGTGAGCTCCAGAGCCGGGTGGGGAGGAGACGGCGAGCAGGCGGGGTCCGGATGGGGGGCGCCCGAAGGGTGCGGAGGGGCGGGGCTGGAGAGCGCCCAGGAGCGGTCCGGGGGCTGCAGTCCCCGCGGCAGTGCGGGGTGCAGCAGCCCAGGCGGCTGCTGCCGGGCGCGGAGGGGGCTGCGGGGCAGAGAGCTGGGGCGAGGGGCCCCGAGGCGGCGGGCGGGAAAGGCTGGGGGTGGGGCGGACCGAGGGGGAGCTGCAGCAGCCGGTGCAGGGCCGGGGGGCGGGGCGAGGAGCCGCATAGCGCCCGGGCGGCGGGGGCAGGGCAGGGGGGCCGCGGCGGGCGGCGGGCACGCCGTACTTGCCGAGCTCCTCGAAGAGCTGGTAGTCGTCAGTGAAGCGGGTGCAGGTGGCGGTGGTGGCCATGCTGGCGGGCGGGCGGACGCGGCGGTGCAGCCCGCGCCGACGTCGGTGCACAGTCACCGCCGCCCGGCCGAGGGAGCAAGAGGAGGAGACGGGGCTGAGCCCAGCAGCACCGCGAGACTTTACCGGGGAGAGCGAGGGAGGGAGGGACACCCCCGCGCCCGCCCGCCCCGCCCCCAGCCCCGCCGGCCCCCGGCCCGCCCCCGGGGAGGGGCCTCCCGCCGCCGGCTCCGCCTCGCCCCGGGGAGTCGCCCGGACCCAGTGGCGCGCTGAGGGGAGGGGGTCCAACCTGGGGCCACCCTACCCGGCGGAAGGAATTGAAAGGTTCGCGACCTGTCGGTTAGTGCCGGGCCAGACTCTGTAAGGGCTCGGGATATACGTGCGAATATGTGTGTCGAAAGTGGTGTAGGGTGTGGACCACGATTTCCCTGGCGGGACCCCTCTCCCAAGTCATAAGCCCCCAGCCCGATTCACACGCTGTGCAGAGAGGGCCAAGGTCAAAAAGCCAGTGTCAGACTACACACGAGGGAGGGGCCCCCGGCCGGTGCAGAGCCCGCTCACCGCAGCCTTCCCTGGGGAAACTGACGGTCTAGACTGGTGTAAGTATCGGGGCCAAAATTAGAGAAAACCCTTCAGGCATGGTTTGATCAGGGAGACCAGGGCCAAGGATGCTGGTGGAGCTCTGTCTTCCTGCACTCCAACCTTAGAGAGACTAATCTCTCCCAGGCCAGTCATGAAAGGAATGAAGTGGGAACCATTAGAAAAAAAGGCTTGTGCAGCGTGGGCTATAGAAGGGCAAGTGGAAGGGAGGAGAAAATCTTTTCATTTTCTTGCAGAGCACCCTGTGTTTTATTTATGACACTTACCATATTTTTAATGGATACGTTTACTGGTATGAGAGGCAACAGAGCTATAGCATGGCAGTCTGAAGAGTGAACTGCCTGACTTGGAATTCTGGGCAAGGGCGTTGGTGGGCAAGTCACTTTTTCTTTGCCTCAGTAACCTTGTCTGAAAGCAGGAAAGAATAATAGTATCTCCTTCACAGAGTTGTGAGTATTAACTAGGCTAAATCACGTACAACACTTAGAATAGTACCGGGTACCTACTTAGAACAGTGTTAGTTGTTATTATTTGTCAATATTTGCCTTCCCACTAGATTTTAGGCTCAGAGAGGGCAGGACCTCTGCCTCCTTTGTTCACCTTTCTATACTCAGCCCCAGACCCTCAGTAAATATTTGTGGAATGAAGGGACTCCTCAAGATCTGGCGGAGGGAATTGCCATCCTTTCCTCTGCCCCCATTAACACAGGATGGTGGGATGGAGGTACATAACTGTCTCATTGGAGGAGAAACAGGCTGTGCAGGTTCCTTACCTGCCCAGGCATCAGAACCCCAAGTCAGGGGCCAGTCCCTACTGGGTAGGGTGGAGTTCAGCCAACTACTGCAGTTCAGTCTTGATTACAGCAGGACGCCCACTGGGAGTTGGGCCTCATTGTCAGCAGGCTGGCACGCCAAGGAGAAGGCAGCTGAGAGGCTGAGAGGCATCCTAACCTCCCAGACTTCCTCCCTGTAGGAGTGGGTAAAGCACAGCTCCCAGGAAGGGCTCCCTCCTTTCCTTACCCAACAGCTCTGGGAGCTGGTCTGAGAATCAGGATCTAGTGGGGATGAATGAAGGAATAAAAGAGGAAAGGCATTAGCAGATTGCCTGGGAAGAGAGCAGAGAAGGGCCAAAGGAAAGACCTGAGGTGACAGAACATCATGCCCCACCCGAAGCCACGGCAACAGGAAGTAAGGTGCTGAGGAGTAAGGTCACTTCCTATCTCAAAGCACAGAGGTGTGCCCAGTTCCAAGTCCCCATGGGGGGCAAGGGAATGAGATTGTATACATGGGGATGATGGTAAATCGTGAATTTCTGTCATCCACCTTACAGGCAGAAGTGATGGTTAGCTTGCACTCTAGAAATAAGTGCCTGAATATTAGTTCTTCATCAATGTGTCCTTGCTAAGTCCTCAAGGCAACTTGGTTCCTGATCTCCAGATGCTGATGCTTAAAACTTTATATTCATTAATGTAAGGTGGAGTGAGAGAAGTCAAACAAGCACAGTCTGGGGCTGCCATGCTATCCCAGGGTATCCCAGCAGCAAACCTGAAACCAGGACTAAAACGCAGACCTTTCTCATGTGCCTGCTGAGAGGGGATTTCTTCCCCACAGTGGGTGAGAGTACCGCATTGGGTATTTTAGAGTAACCATGTAGTACCGCCATAAACGAATGCAATAAAGCACTTTGCATCGAGTCTCTGGGTAAAAGGAAGCGTGATGAGAAAAATATTGGGGTGAAGCCTGGGGGATGACTCATGTTACTATGTCAGTGGAGCTAGCTGCCTCTCCACAAACATTTATCAACTGCCTACTATGTGCTCAGCACTGTGTCTTGCCTTGCAAAGGATCCAAATACCATGGAAAATTAGAATTTACACAATTACATGAAAACTCAATCTACTCTGGTTTTTCCTTTTTATGCCTACTTCACTTCTCCCTTCCTCCCTTATCACTTGTCGCAATAGCTCAGACTTGATGTGGCCACAGTGACCGCCTGGATCCCAGAGACACGTCTGTGTGCACACAAACACATACCCTCCTTGATCCCCACTGCTGTAGCATTCGCACAATCTCCAGCTACCCCACAGCAATTAGAGGGAAGATACAGATAAATAATGAGTTCACTAGCTCCCTGCACATCAGTATCTATGGCAACCTCATGGGGTCCTCGAGCTGCGCTGTTCCGGTTGCAGCCCAGCCTGTCCCCTGGGCAGCGCCAGCACTCAGGTCTTGCTCACAGTGTGGGGAACAGGGAATTACACAGGAAATCGATGCCCTGATAATCACCAGAAGGGCCCTACTGGGTGGGACCCTCTGTCATTCTGCTGGTTTTTCTCCTTGAAACCTCCAAAAATTACACACCGACTGCCCTCTGAGTGAGAGAAGAGTCCTTCCCTAATTTTGGAATGCAATTTTAAAGCATGAGGATACTTATTCTTCAGATCTGAGGAAAATGGGGCAGTTGAGGTATTTAAATGCGAGGGGGATGACCCTCTTAGAAACAAAGACTCATTACCTGCTTGTTAAGAGGATGTTGTCAAATAAATTTGAAGATGATTTCAGTTTCGTGCCTACGAGGCGTTTCCACTGTCATGTTCCACAGAGTGCTGCAGGTTACTCGGACATGTCCCAGAGGCTGTTCCACATACATATTGGGGTTCCATATAAGATTTGTTGAAAAGATGGGTGCTTAAAGAAAGGAAAAATGTTTTTTAAAAGTCCTTGAAGGAAGTTTGAAATCCACTGAACCAGTGGCTTCTGAGGTTCTTTTGATGCTAAGATTTTATGACTAGTTTTGGAGAATTAGTGGTAATGAAGTCATGTCCTCTCTCTAAGGACTCTAAGAAAAGTATCAGTGGGGAAGTACTTGAAACTAGTGAGAATATAAGATAATGGGCATAGGAAAAAGTGACAAAGACAAATAAAAACCTTTAAATAAGGAATCTTCAAACTAGAAGGGGGTGAGACCCTTTTCCCCTAGAAACACATCAAATTACAACCAGGTACAGAAGTGTTGACAGGCCCCATCTTTGGTGGAAGCTACTCCCAACAGAGCCGTTGTCCTCAGTAGGAATATTTCCCCAATCTTCCTGTGTCTAAAAGCTGAAAAGGGGGTAAAGACCCACAGATGAAATCAATGACTGGAGTATTTCTTCACAGAGTAACTGAGGTACTTAATGTGGGAGGCTGAGGTCCCAAAGGATTGGACAGAGGGGATGAGACTTTGAAGTGAGAGGCTGAAGATATTTAGGGCGAGAGCTGAAGCATTTGGTGTGAGGAACCGAGGTCTTTGGAATAGGATCTGAGTTGCCTGAGATGATCTGAGCTCAGAATGTCAGGTCAGTTGCAGGCATGTGGGAAGGTGACGAGCTGAGGCGCTGAGGAACTGACAAAGAGGAACTCCTTCAATTTTCCTGCTAGAACGCTGATTAAAAGGCAGTCTCATTCCTGCCTTCCCACTCCTACGCCCAGGCCAGGCCTCCCTCTCCATTTGACCTCTCCATCATTCCCCTGTAGAGCACCAGGCTCCTGGAAGACAGAGAGTAACACGGTCTTTCTCCCCATATCCTCAACACCTAGCAGAAACCCGGCATCAAGTAAGCACTCAATAAATATTTGTGGAACGCAAAAAGTATTGAGGGCAAGGTGGCCGAGATATTTAGGATGAAGAGGGAGCATCTGTGGACAGGCGAAAGCTGTCGTCAGAGGGAAAACGGAGATACTGAGGACAGGGGTTGGCAGTACCAGCTGGGGTCAGCCAGGACAGGAAGTACAGCGTGTGGTGCCCCCTGGTGGCCAGACCTGGGCTCCACAGCGTGCTGCAAGAAAGGACTGGGAAACACAGAGGAAGAGGAATGACAGGAGTGATGAAGATTATAAAAGCTACAATGGTAGCTAAATCATTATTGCAGTTTAGTGGGAGTTTGCTACAACAAATCTTCATAAGCTCTTCTATTTAACCCTTCCTTCCACCCCACAATAGGAGTTATCAGCTTTTTACAGAAGAAGAAACTGAAGTTTAGAAAGATGAAGTAGCTTTCCAATGGGCAAATTGCTAATATGTGGGATGATATGATTGAAAGAAAGTGAATAGAAAAGGATACGGGATGGGGCGGGGTGGCTAAATGGAATGGAGGTTCACTTTAGATGTATTTGTACCACCAATGGGACCTAGACAGAAATCTTAAACCCAATGTAAATTTATCTTAATCTAGTTCCAGTTTTGAATCTAGGCACTTTCTTTGAGGGGACACTCATCCATTCATTTATTCATTAATTAATTTCTTCATTTTATTAAGAATCTTTCTATTCCAGTCATTTGATATATGGAAGAGAACAGTCCAACAAATCTCCTGCCCTGTAGTGGGTGGGGAAGGAGCAATTGTTCTCATAGGCAAGCAAGGAAACTAGAAAGAGGTTGTTTTAGACTAGAGCAAGTTCTGCAGAGACAATATAGTAAAGAAATGGAATGGAGGGAACTGGCAAAAGAGAGTTTACTGAAGTATGCAGATGCTCCCCTACTCCTTGAGAAAGTGACCTTTAAGAGAGACCCAAATACTGTTAGGACGGGAGTCATTTGAAGATCCAGAACAAGAGTGTTCCTGGTAGTAGGAGCAACAGCAAAGGTCTGAGATGAGAATGGTCATGATGTATTTCAGGAGTGGAGAGAAGGCTGATGTGCCAGGAGCAGAGTGGGCAAGGGAGGAAGTAGCAGGAGAATAGGACTCAGAGGCCCTAATAAATCCCATTTTCTAACCACCCTACTGCCCCCTCCAAACTCTATAGGTCACAAGGAGTCCACAAGGGCAGGCTGCTTCCACGCTCACAAAGGTATGAGATCTGAAACCCCAGGTCGATGTGAGATGATACCTTCACCAAGGGCAGACATAAATCTGGACTTGGAGCTGAGAATAATGCTGTTCCTTGGCTACCACAAAGAAAGGTGGTGGAGGTGGGCTCAGGACAACTGCTCAGCACTCCAAGGGCTCTGTGGATATGTGTGTGTGTGTGTGTGTGTGTGTGTGTGTGTGTGTGTGTGTGTGCGTGGCTCTGCAGAAGTAGCCAACGGCCCCTCACTCCTTTTAGACAATTTTCTCCCTGTCCTGGGCAAGCTTCAGCCCTAACTCCTATTGGGGGTAGAAAGATGGGTCAGAAAAAGGTCATGCCTCAAAGGAGCTTTAGTCACAGCTGGGTGGAGGGTGGGGGACAAAAAGATAAGCGCAATTGTAAAAAAAAAAAGATACAAGACAAATATTGGTACCACAGATAACCTCCGGATCTCTGCATAAATCGTCTTCCCTCTCCTCTGTCTACTCTCCAGTTCTCTACTCAGGGGACATTTTCTCCAAGTAGCTTTCTCTGCCCTTTTGATCAAAATCAAATCCCTATAATGACAGCCCTATAAATTCCATCCACCTCGTCTTCAAATTATTTGTCCCAAGTATGATCTGACATGTGTTTATGTGACTATAGACCACCTGAGGGTTTGCTCTGTGTCTGTTTATGTTCACTAGTGTCTAAAGTGCCTGGGGCAGAGTAGGAATCCAATTAAGTGCTGGAAGCAAATGCAAAGCACTAAGGAACTTTTAAAAGGGGAGGGGCAATCAGATCTGCTGGAATAATCAGAAGACTTCATGGAGTGACAGATGGAGGGAGGGTGTTGGCAGATGGTGGTGGAGGTGAGGGGGCACTACTAGTGTGGAAGAGAGTGTGAATCAGGCCCTGAGATATTGAGGACTTTTAGTAGATATTGGGAAACTGGGTGGTCATGTGAGCTGGAGGGGAAGGGAGAGGAGGGGAGAGAGAAACAGGACTTAAACTGGAATCTGCCAGTTATAAATAGTGTCTAACTGTGTGTGGGCTTCCTGAGGCCCAACCCTCAGGAAGAACGTATGTCCACCTTTATGAGTTCCATGTGGATTCAGAGGCTTTTGGATTCTAGATCTGGGCTATGGATGATTATCCACAAAGCATCCCACTTGAATATCCTGGGATTCCCCCCAAATTCAACATGATATAAATCCAAATTAATTAAATTAAGAGGCAGCAAAACATGGTGGTTAAGAGCACTGAAGCCAAATCCTGCTCTGCCTCTTATTAACTGTGGGAGTCAGCAAACTGTAGAACTTCTCTTGTCTCAGTTCTTTCATCAGCAAAATAAAGATAACAGAACCTCATAGGATTTAGAAAAGTAAAACACTGCCTTGCATAGTAAGGGCTCAATAAATATTGACTGTATTAATTATTTCCCTTGCCACCCTTGACCAGTTTTCTTCTCCAATTTCTTTGATTCTGACTGACAAGATTATCCTGCCAGGGACCTAGGTTCAGAATCTTGGAGTCAAATTTGATTCATCCCTTATTTCACTTAGTGGATAGAGTTGTGTTTGAATTCTGCGACTTAACAGTTGTGTGATTTGGGCTAGTTACTTAAACTTCCTGGGCTCCTGTTCCCTGTTGGTCAAATGAAGATATCATAACTTTCACCATAGAGTTGTTATAATAACTTAGTGATATCATTGGTAAGTAAATGGCTCAATGCCTGATGTTAAATAAATGGTAGTTGTTATTACTACCATCCTGTGTTTCATCAGGAAGCAACGGCAGTATATTTTCCCCTATAAATGTCTTCCATTCTTTCTGATGTAAGAATGTATCCATTCTTTCTGATCCATTTCTTTCCCACCATCTTAGACTAGGCCTATCTCACCCTCCAGAGTTAACACAGTAGCCAGTAGCCTTCCAACAACTCCATTTTATATTCCACTTCCATTACTGTATATTCTGTCTATCTATCTATCTCTCTGTCTCCTACTCTTTTCAGTGTTAGGGGGTTTAACATGGACAAAATAAATGCTATCCCTGCCCTCAGAAAGCCCACTTTTTGGTGAGAGGGACAAATTGTAAACAAATGAATATTTTATGTCAGCTGGTGGTGAGTTCTATGAAGAAAATTCAAGTGTGTAAAGGGGAGTGACCAGGGTGACATTGAATAGAAAATTGTCAAAATAGGTGGTTTAATATAAGAAGACCCCTCTGCTAAGATGAACAGAGGCAGAGATCTGCAGGAAATACCACTTTCAGTAGGATCCTTTGCTGATATGCTATTTCCTTCAGAAGTATGACTACGCTTGTATAAGTTTCTAGATCTTCCTTAATTTTAATCATATTGGTGATTTTTGTACCACTCCTCAAATGCCCCTGATTCTGCAGACATGCTCAATGTGCTTAAGAATTAAGTTAATAGTATTTTTCTCTGATAGTGGTATTAAGTATGACCTTTTTTTCTGTTTCTTAAATGTACTTTTTAAATCTTTTATGATGAACATAGATTACTTGAAAAACAGCAAACAATAATGCCATATATTCTCATCTCTGGACATTATTTTCATCTTCAGATAGCACTGCAAGGTAATTTTTATTAACCCCATTTTGCAGATGAGGCACAGAGAGATTGCATTGATCCTCTGAATTCAGCTATTGATATGTTTGGTACCTGATTAAGGGCGTGCTCTTTGCTATTTAAAAAAAAAAAATTTTAGTTGTAACTTTGCAGTTAGACCGTAAGTTTCTTAAGGGCAGAATTCTTGTTTTATTCTTGTATCTCCCTCTCCCCTCTCTTCATAGCGTTCACCAGAGTACTATAGACCATACATGGTAGTTGCTTTTTAATGAACTGGTCTGTTGAATGGCGTGTCTATTGTTCTGATACAGTTCATTATCTTGATGGTGGTCCCATCTTGTATTCTCTTGACCCTGGGTCCAGACAGGGAGACACACATCTTGGGGACAAAGTGGTAAGAAAGCTGGACCGATACCCTCCCAAAAGGCAGTAATTCAGCTTGTCCACTAGAGGCCGTTGTAGGCTGGGTTTTTGAGAGACAG
This sequence comes from Solenodon paradoxus, assembly GCA_004363575.1. Classification (NCBI taxonomy): domain Eukaryota; kingdom Metazoa; phylum Chordata; class Mammalia; order Eulipotyphla; family Solenodontidae; genus Solenodon; species Solenodon paradoxus. Next base: position 55,868 of record RJWH01000213.1, on the reverse strand, counting down.
CACGGTTTTTTGGATTACTCAGCAGACCCCACCCCAGGAATCCTGTCCATCACCAAACCTGTTCTAGAACTCAAGGTCCCAGAGATGGCCATTCAGTGTTCCTGGCTTCAGTTTCTTCCCACACATCTTCAGATTTCCATACCTGCAATGAATTTCAGAATTAAAGTTGCTGATAGCAGCTGGACAGCAGGAGTCTGCTGCCTGGTTCTAGATGCCCCTCAATTAACCAAATCAACAAATGTATATGGAGCACCCTACTGAGTGCCTGCTGTGTGCTTTGTAGCCTGCTAGACTTTGGGAGCAGATTGATGAACAAGACAGACTCTGTTCCTGCCCTCCCAGCTCTTCCATTCTAGGGAGGTATGCAGACAATTAAACTTCAAACAATTATATGGTGTGATAAGCTGCTGACATGATTCCTGGTCCAGGGTTATTTCTCCTTGGGTCTCATTTCACCGTGGATTATCCCTGCTTTAGAGAACTGAAATAAGAGTGAGAAGCAGAGAAAAAATTTGTCCACATTTTGAGAATTACTGCAGGCCCCCTCTTCTCTGCCTATGGCCAGATCTGAGGGCATCTAGGGTTAGGATAAGGAGAGCTGGGGGCAAGAACATGCCAGGCTTCCCTCCTCACCACCCCTTTCCTGCTGTCCTTTATCTAAGCAGTGAAAGCTTTACTAGGGAAAGGAAGGAGATTTCCAGAATTGGGGTATGACCCAGACTATCTCACTGATTTCTCTTTGCCATTTTCTTTTCTTTGCTACCTTTTCTCAGTTTATCAGTCAATCGACATATTTATCAAATAACTGTTATGTTCAGGCCACACTCATTTACCCAGAAGCAAGAAGTCAAGAAAGTTGCAACAGATTGGGGAGATGAGATAACGAGTGTTTGGGTAGAGACAGATATCCATCCAAGGCAACATTTTGATAAATGTAGATTAGTTGCTGCAGTCATTGCTGGGCCGGGCTCTGGGTTCTGAGGTGGTCTGAGGAGACTTCCTTCTTGGATTAGGTGACCAAGGTCTTTCAGGAAGAGACCTCAATCTGTTCTGTGGTGGAGTTTCTCTGAAGAGGTGTCATCAGGGAAGAGTGAGGAGTATAAAATATCTCCCACATCCCAGCTGTTCATTCCACTGTGCCTGGACAAGGGGCTCAGAGGCTCATGTGCTCAAAATTCCTGAGAAGCAATTTGAGTCAGAGTCCCAGAAACAGCTGAGGCAGCTTCAGCCTGGAGTCTTGGCTCTCTTTTCCCTTTTTCTGTCCAAAAGCATCTCCCTCCCTAGCTACTTGGATGTGACCAGAAATCCAAGCAAGGCTCTGGGGTAGGAGCCTGGCTCAAGTAGTCTGTAAAATATATTTGGTTCCTCCATCCCTTTCTGGGCTGCACCCTCAGGTAAAGGCATGTGCCCATCACTGCTTGTGCCAGAAAGTCCAAGTGGGGAGGGAGATTCACCTGGTGCTTACAAGCTGCAGCTTCCAATGCCGACATTGTTGGGCTGCCTCTGGGAAGGGGGTCTTAACTAGGACTTGGCTTGAGTTAAAACAGCAGTATTCCCTGGGCAATCTGCCAGCACCTCCTCATTGCCTGGGCGTGGGGCCCAGGACATGCCAGGGCAATGCCAGAGAGCTGACTCAGGGGGCGGCATGAGGGGAACAGAAAAACCCTTCGCACCCAGAAGCTACGAGTAGAAATGAAGCTGCCTGGAGGTCCACTGTGAGAGCCCTGTAACTCAGGACCACCAGTAGTTTCTGTGGGTGGGACCACATCTCTGCCCCTGACCCACGAAACCCCATGTTTTCTGGGACCACTAGTAGAAAACCAAGGTGTTGTCTGCCCCCTCCCCCGCCCTTTATACAAAGACCTCTAGACATGCAGGTCTAAAGTTTCCCAGAACCCCTTTGGCAATTGATTTGGACACTGTCATTGCCATTTTCTTAAAACTAAGACCTTGACTCATTTTGGTGAGTTTTAGTGTCTCTCTCTCTCTCTCTCTTTATTTATTTTTTAAAGGCTAGGTACAGACAGGAATGAAGGTGAGTAGGCAGGTGGGCAGGAAGAAGCATCTTTATTTTATTTTTATTTAGTTATTCACACTGGTTGTGTCCCTGGGCCGGGGACTTGAACCCAGGACTTGCTCCTTTGGAGGCGACTGACCTAATCACTGCTCCTTGGGAGGTGCCAGATTTCTTATATTTAAGATGAGATAAATATTACCTGCCTGCCTCATAGGACTGAGGTAAAGATCAAATGAGATCACGTCTATGAAGATAACTTACATACTATAAAGCACATTTAATAATAATGTATCATTGTTGTCATGATTATTCCTGAAACGGGAATTACAGCCATTGGCCCTGAACCTCCAAGTCCTCTTCTTTGCCTGTTCTGTTTGACAAGTTGTCTGATGCCACTGCTGGAGTCCTAAGCCAGTCCTGGGCCTGAGAAGCATTGGCACAAGGTTCTTCTGCATGGCACAACGGTACAAATTCAGGGAAGCAAGCGCCACCATCCCAGTTCTATTAAACCGGTTCTTTTCCTTCTAATCAGACTCTTTCTCTCCAGTTTGCCTGTAGTGATGACAAAGGAAGCTGATATAGAACAGGCTCTGCAAACACTGCTTGGGGCCTCGGGTGCTGCCTGTCACTGTGGGCCTGTCTGGGCATCCCAGCCAGGTGCAGCCCTTCCCCCTCCAGGGCCTGGTGTGTCTACCTCTATGCAGCACTAGGATGACAGTGCCTTCTGTCAGCACTTTGGGCGGCTAGCTTGGATGACTACCTAGAAAGATGGCTGGATTAGAGATACTAGGGGAGGGGCCTCATTGCTTCTCCTTTCTCCCCACTCCACCTCCACTCCAACCGGGGACCTTTTCTTGAACCATGAGGCCAGGGGAACTAGGCTAAATTCGTGCAGAATAGCAGCTGTCTCTGCAGGAAGAGTTGCCGACTGGGAACCAGAAGAATCTGAATCTGAGGAACCTGGAACCAGCAGGTCCTGGCTTGTCATTCTTGTGGCAGAACCAGTTTGCTGCGGGTGGTTGCTGGGCCTGCCACAGCTGTGAGACTGCCCGTGGTGCCTTCACATGACTGACCCTCAAGGGAGTGGTGAATGTCCAGGCCGGATTCAAACTCAAATTCTGCAGCTGGGAGCTGTGGTAGGACCACTCTAGCAGCAACATGCATTATTGCTGGGCCCCACTCATTCTCCTGAGTTCTAAACAGTAATTCCTGCTTGACATGTCTGCTCTTAAACCTTGTCATCCAACTCTGAAACACTTGTCTTTAGCAAATGTGTTCCTGGGTGAGCGCTAGAGGAGAGACATAAAGTCTTGGTTTGTGTCAAGAATCCTAAATTGATGCTCTTTTGGTTAAATCGAGCCCTTAAATCTATTTTTTATTGACATGCAATTTTAATTAGGAAGTCTTAATATTAAAAAAAAAATTCAGATTTCAAATATTTCTTAACATTTTATGTCTTAGGTTGGTTTTTTCCCAGAAGCAGACCTTGAGACAAGACTTCACTTGTAAGTAGTTTATTTGGAAGGTGATTCTAGGAAACTCCATTTAGGAGGTAAGGAAGTAGGAGGAGGCAGTCAATAAATTACCCTATGGGTAACTGGAGCTGAATTCTCCTGGGGAACTTGGGGGGAACATGTCTAGAACACATTTCTCAAAATTACCTCACTTCAGAGGTAAAATTATTAGCATAATCATCCACCAAACTTATCAGTCGTGTGTTGAGGACAGCTTTAGTGCAAGAAGAGAAGTAAGAGGTGGTAGTGCTAATTCCTAGGGACTATCTAACCTATTGCATAATAAAGAAGAATGGGCTCAAGGCCAGAGGAAGCTGGAACAGACAGAATCCGCCCCAATATGGAAGGTTTAACAAAACTGGTATTCACATTCCCCTTGGAAACAGCTAGTGGGAGCTAAAAGGCAGTTCCCCCTTGAAGCTAGCAAGAACACTCCAGTCTGCCATATTCCTACCCCTCCTGATTGTCCTGCACTCTACTGGCTTTACCCTTTGTGCCATCTGCTTAGTCTCCAGTGTTTGTGCTGCTCACCCCTGGTTCATTTCTATGTGTAGGTTACTCTGCTATAGCTCTGAACTCCACTGTCTCTGTTTTCAATGACTTGCTATTCTTTGCATCCCATGGTGCAGCCAGTCTAGTGATTCCAAAAGGGGTTGACTAATTCCATTTGTCTAGACTCGTGCTCCGAATTATTTAGTTCCATAAGTCTCAGACCACCTTGCCTTCATGCTATTAATACTGTGTCGGAGTATATAAAATAGGTTCTCATTTGGGGACTGACTTGGGGAGGCCTTTGTTATCTCTTTAACATCTCCAATCTGACTGACTTTCAGTTCCTAAGATGCCCTGAACTTCTTTCTGCCTCAAGTCAAGTCCTCTGCCTGGAAAGTTACTTTTACCCTGTGACTAGCTAATTCATATTCACCCCTTAAGACTCAGCTTAAATGTCACCGCCATCATTCACTCTATCATTCACTCCTCCATCTCTTACTAGGTAATGTTCCTCCACTGTACATTCTCACAGTGTACTGTGTCCCTTCTTAACATATTTACAATAATTGCATACATATTGGTATACTTGTATTTACACTGAAGTTCCCTCATTAATGTAGTTAATTTATGCAACCCCAACAATTCAGACTCAGCTGAAAGGAAAGACGCAAAGAAATTCCTTTATTTAAAGTCACATTTCACCATTAAAGCCAGAACTTGACATCTACTGCCTCAAGATTACACCAAAGTTACGAAGAGAATGTTGTTTATTGGCATTTGTACTTCTAAATACCAAGGTCTTGGTGATGTAATGGATTTCCAAAAATAATCTTGCAACCTTTGCCTAATGAAATCATGTTAGAATCTACCACTACCCCCACAGACAAACACAAGTGCAGAAGATGGATATCTACTGTATTATCTGTCTCTCCTTTTTAATCAATAATACTCAGTAAACCTTTGTTGAATGGGCAGGTGGACAGGCAGATCATGGGTGAGGAACGGATGATGGAAAAAAGAAGAAGCAGAGCTGTGAGGACAAGTGCTTGCAGAATGCACCTGGAGATAGGCTGACTCTTCACGTGATTTTGATAAACTATCAGGTTGGAGGAGGAGGATGAAGGAGATGAAATGGTTGAATTACTGCAACTGGGACTGCCATCCTAAAGACCTGCACTTCTGCAGTTTTCTCAGGAGTTGTTAAATTCCATACTCTATTTTCCCCCAAACCAGATCTCTGGATTCGAGTCTATGCCAGGCACTGTGGCCGCCTCTGAGTCACTGCCGAATCCCTCAGGGCTCAGACAATGCACAACCATCCCACTGGATTCCTAACCAAACCAAAAACCCCACCCATCCCTCTACTGTGACCTAGTTCTTAGCTCACTCTCTAACCTAGCCCCAAACTACTTTGGCCCCAGTGCCAACCCTGATCTTGATCACAATTGTCTTTATAGCCTGGGTGTCAGTACCATCTTGATTCCCACCTTGGCCCAGACATAGCCTTCTAATCCTGAGTACATTTGCAGCTGTGCTTTGGTTGTTGTTACTTATACAGCTTTTATATGCCTTACTTAATTTGATATTTACAACTCTATGTAATCTTGCCCATTTTACAAAGGAGGAAATGAAGCTCAGTGTGAAAAATGTTCAGGGTCACACAAATAGTAAAGTGAAGAGTCCAGATCAGATTTGAGTCTTCCTGCTCTAAATCCAAGGCTACAGGAGTCTGGGTTACTAAAGCTCCAAATATAAGTGTCCATTGTCTTTGTGGCAAGTGGTACTAAATAACCAAAGATCTCAGGGTACTTATAAGAGTTATCATAATAATAATCTTAATTTACTAGGTGATTTCTTTGTAACAAGCAAAGTGCTAAGAAAACTCTTTAATACATTGTTTCATATGATCCTCACTACATGACTACCAAGTAGGCCCATTTCAGCCCCATTTTATAAGTGAGGAAACCATGGTTTATGGAGCACAAAGCTAGAAAGGGGCAAACTAGAATTGGAACTCAGGTATCTGACTTTAAATGCAAGTTCACTTCAACCTTTACAAAGAAAAAACATGGTAACAGGAGCAGCCAGAAATCTCAGTCCTCACAGTCATGCTCCTTCCCACCATAACTGTGTGCTATAGTGTTAGTTTCCAGGCTATTGTGTTTGATCACCAAAAGTGGGTCAAAAATGAATCAACCCTTGGTAGGACTGACTCACTGTGATGTCTGTCAGCTCTAAAAGGAGACAGGAAGACTTAGAGAGCAGCTGCCAGCTGACCACTGCATAGTGGAGGAAGATCCCATGAGCACTCACAAGTTCAGCAGCGGTTAAACATGCCTGCCAAAGAAAAGACCCAGAATGAAAATTAATTTTTCAAATCAGACCCACTGATCCCCATTTTTCTCCATACTCAACAGGGCTCCATTGGATCAACTCGGTCTTTCATCTCTGATTCTCACAATCTATCCTTTTTCCTTTGTGGATAGATTTGTCTCCATCCTAGTTCCCATCGCTATATGGGCTCAGGACTCTTAATATCTTGGCTGTGTCTTCTTCACGTTGTGTGTCTCTGAGTCTCATTATCAGTGCCTGGTCATGGGATTCCCCCCTTTTTTGGGGAGGGGGGATTTTTTGGGTAAAATATATGTAACAGAACTTAGCATTTTAATCAGTTTTTTAATGTTTTAATTCAATTTACTTGTGATAAAATATACAACATAAAATGTACCTCTTTAGTAATTTTTAAGTTTATTATTTAGTGCATTTGCAACCATCGACATTATTCATTTCCAGACAATTTTCACCATCCCAAACAGAAACATTTTACCCATTAAATAAAAACTCCCCATCCCCTCCCCATTAATCCCTGGTAACCTCTATTCTACTTTCTATCTGCATGAATTTGCCTATTCTATGTAACTCAAAGGTGAAATTATATGTGAACTTTCATGTCTGGCTTGCTTCACCAAATATGTTTTCAAAGCTCATTCTTCTTGTAGCATGTGTAATAATATAATTATTTAAAGACCGAATAGTACTTCACTGTGCACTTCTGGCATTTGTTGTTTATTCATTCATTCGTCTATTTGCAGTCGGCTTGCTGCACCTTTGCTCACTGTGATTAACGCTGCTATGACCAGGGGTACACAACTATCTGAGTCCCTGCTTTTAATTATTTGGGAGTAGAATTCTAGGAGTAGAATTATTTGATTATTTGATATTTCTATGTTTAATTTTTTGTGGACCTGTAAAATTGTTTCCACAGTGGTCGTGCTATTTTACATTCCCACCAACAGAGCATAAAGGTTCCAATTTCTCCACATCCTTGCCCATACTTGTTTTCCATTTTTGTAATAACCATCCTAATGTGTGTGAAGTCATATATGAGATCCCCTTTGAACATAGTGCTCCGCAAGTCCAAGTGTTCCAGATTCCCGTGGTCTCCTCACTCTGGATACCCTATGGGTTTCCCCTGGTTCTAAGAATTGGCATTTCCCTGTGGAAGAGAAACTATCATTGCTGATGATCAGTCAACATAATTCTTCCTATGCTCTCCTGTCTCTCACCCAGGCTCTGAAGAGCTACTGTCCCTTCCTCTCTACCTTCGCTTATGGAAAGTTGGGCTAAGAAATAATGCAAAGGGAAAGGGAAATAGGATGAGGAATTTGGGTAAAAGGTGTCAATTGTATGGTGAAGGTTGGAATGAGACTTTCAGTGGTGTATAAAGGTGTTGATATACAGTGATGCACACCAGAAACTTATATAATGTTTTAGGCTGATGTTACTTCCATCAAAAAATTAAAAAAGAAGAAATAATACAGAATTTGGGAAGAATACAGATTTGATTTCTTAGACCCACAGTCTTCTGAGCTCCTTTTTCCATGTAGTTTCCCAGGCCAGAGAAAACTATGCTGACCACATTGAGATCAATGTTATGACTTTGACCTGACATTGCCCTCAGAAATAGAACAATATCCAAAGTCTAAGACAAATTAATTCTTGATCTCATCAGGACCCAGAGGAACAACTTGTATTCTAACTATAATTCTAAACTAGTTGAATCAAGCCCTCTAGCCCCTTCCTTTGCTGAAGTTCAAATTTATTGGCTTAGGTCTCCAAGACGGATCCTGGTTGTGGTGATTCACCATCTCCATGAGCCTGTGACTCCTTGAGGGGAACTTAAGAGACGTGGAATTTTGGTCAAGATTACCTCTTCCTATTCCCAGAACTTAGGCTCTCTGGAGCAATGTTTGTTTATATTATTGAATATTTACGTCCTCTGATGGACTTCTGATGTCAAGATCACGGCATGTCAATCCTGGCCCCCATGTCTTCATCTACTGTGGGTTCTGCTTCAGTCCAGGACTCACTCCTTTGCTTAAAGGTGACTGATATAAAAATCTTTTCTTTCAGTTACTCTGTCATCTGTGAAAACATGTGGGAAAAAGTACCTCTATAGTCCACATAAGAGAAAACACAGGCCTACGAAGGGAAGTGACTCACTCAGGCTTATATATGGAGTCAGCAACAAGCTAGGAATGGAGCGCCAGTCTCCGGTGCTGAGACTATAGACCCTGCTTTACAAAGTCACCCCCTTCCTCAAAAGAAGCTCTTAGCCCTTGCAAAACATATGACCTTCCAAGTTTGGAAAAAAAAAAAAAGCTGTTCAAGTCCTCATCTTTTTCTCCTTGCATTTTCACTTCTCTGCTGTATTCTCATTTCAATTCTCACTCCCATTATTGTACCCAGCCTTGGAAGTTCATCATTCACCAGTTCCCTCCAGTCCAAGACCAGATACAATTCAAGTTATTCTCTTTTGTTTCTCATATTTCAGTTGAGGCCAGCTGGAATTTTCAACTTTACTAAGGACCTATGCACAACAGTGTTCAAGAACTTAGTTTCTTCTTGATGTCTGTAGAATCAAGTATAGACTTCCATCTGACTTTTAAGATCTTTTAGAATCTGAGTCACCCTACCTGTCTATAGTTAGTTCTTCCTACTCTTCATTGTAAACTCTCTCTACTTGGGCAGTTGAGCTCTTTCCCTCTCCTTCTCTCCCCAACACCCCACAGGTAAACCTACATAAAGTTTATTCTCTGCAATATACACAATGCTTATTCTTCCTGGACTCTTTTGGGAATATTGCTATTCCCCTTCCCCCTACCAATCCCAACATGACCCATTTGTAAGATTTGTTCAGGTCCAGAAAATCTCTAACTTCAGTGCCTCTATTTTCTAAGCTTTTATTGCATGTATAGTTGCAGGTCAGACTGTTGAATGCTTAGGAGCTTTAAAAATTATAGTAAAAAATACATAAGATAACACTGACCATCTTAACCACTTTTAAGTGTATAATTCAGTAGTGTTAATTATTCTTGTGCAACAGATCTCCAGAACTTTTTCATCTTGCAAAATTGAAACTCTATATTCACTAAGCAATAACTCCCATTTCCCTCTCTCCCGATCCACTGGTAACCAACATTCTTCATTTCACCACTTTAGACTTTAACTATCTCTCTACAAAGATGTATGTGAAATCATGCAATGTGTTTTCTTTTTGTTACCATTTTATCTCACTTAGCAAAATACGTCATACTAAGTTATAGTGTATGACAAGATTTCCTTCCTTTTTAAAAACTGAATAATATTCCACTGTATGAATATACCACATTTTGCTTATCTATTCATCTGGGTTGCTTTCTTGATTATTGTGAATAGCGCAACCACCGTAAGTGTGCTTTTAATTCTTTTGGACATTTACCCAGAAGTGAGAATTCTGTATCAATTGGTAGACATATGTTTAGTTTTTGGAGAAACTGCCATACTGCTTTTCAGAACAGTTTATACCTTTTTACAATCCCACCAACAGTGCATGAGAATTCCAATTTCTCCACATCCTTGCTAACATTTGTTACTTTCTGTCTTTTTCTTTATAGTAGTCATCCTGCATAATGCCCTTTTTTTAAGAGAGGAAGGGAGGGAGAAAGAGAGGGAAGGAGAGGAGAGGGAAGGAGGGATGGAAGGAAAAAAACATAGTTATTTATTTGTCTATTTATTTTGGTTGCTGCCCCTCTTCCCCATCCTTGAGATTTACTTGGTCTATAGCCCAGCTGAGCCAAAGGCTTTTTGACTTTTAAATTGTTTCATGCTTTTGTGCTTGTCTTCCTTACCAGATTTTAAACTTTAGGCCAGGTTCTTCTGTGTGGCCTTAAGACCTAGCACAGTGCTAGGGACCCTTGAGTATCTGAAAGTTCTTTATGGTTGACTGAATAAAATGAATAGTTCTAGTTGAGCTCAATTCTTCTTGTTTTAGAACTTGTATATATACAGGATGATTGCTATTAATACAGACTGAACACATATTTAGGACACTGTGCCATGGAGCAGAGAGTGTGTGGGGAGAATGTCACTGTTGCTTCTTTTCTCCTTGACTAAAAATGCAAATGTCTCAGCCATTCTGTCAGCTGCTGGGTCCCACCTTCCCTACAAGGAAACAATGCTCTGGACACCCAATTCTATGTAGGCAGGACCAGAAAATCCTTGAGGGAAAAAACCTGACCTTGAGGCACTCAGGAGGCCAGCAGAGGAACTGAGAAAATATCACAGTTAGAAATGTACACGCTCAGATATTCTCAACTGTTCTCTGTTCTCACTTCCACTTTCTACCAAGGGTCCTGACTTGGGTCCATCCACTGACAGGATAATGAGAGTTACTCTGATTTCTTAAGCTCTTTTATTCTCTGTATGGAAAGGTTCCTCCATAACATTCCATTTGGCATTTTTTTAAAATGAAACTATTGTTAGGATCTAGAGAAAAAGAAAAAGAAAAGGAAAAAAGAACAAATACAAAAGCAATTAACTTTCTGAGACTGGATTCTTCAGAAAAGTTGCCTTGGGGTAGCTGGTTTGGCATTGGGCTCTCAGTTGCACTTGATTCATCCCTGTCTGGGACACTTCCTCAAATCTACTTTCAGTCCTGGATCTTTTCACTATTATGTCCTCCTCTGTCTCCATCTCAAAGATGGTATTGGAGTAGAAGCCCTCATAAAGTTTATGATTTAATTGGGTATTCCCACTTTAAAGAAACCAACTTTCCCTAGATATGCTTCGGCTGACAATTTTCTCAAATGTATTTGTTGCTAAGAATCCTCAGGTACATATTAAGAATCAGATTCCTAGGTCCTCTTCTGGACCTAGTAAATAAAACTCTCCAAGGGAGGGTGTGCCCTGGTGGCCTAGTGGTCTAGTCCACCTGGGAGCAGTCCCACATCCATCCTTAAGGTCTAGGGGAATAGCAATGTGAACAACTAAATAAAAATAAAGTGCTTCCTCTTCCTCAAAAAAAATTTTTTTTCCAAGGGAGAAAACTGAAATTTGGTGTTTTTTCATTGAAGTAACATTGATTTGCAAAATATTATAATTTTAGATGTGCAGGTCCACTCTTCATCAAATATATAATACACCAGGCCCACTTCCAGATTTTCAATAGTTCTCCACCATTGTCCATTAAATTCCCTGGACCCTTTGCTCCCACCCTCCACCCTCTTCCCCTCTGGAAACATCAGTTCCATTGTCAATGTCCAAATGAAGAGTTTTTGTTTTGTCTGTTCATTTGCTTTGCTTCTTTATATTCCACCCATGAGTGAGATCATCTGGTATTTGCCTTCTCCTTTTGTCTTACTTCACTTAGTGTCATTCTCATAGTTCCATCTATGTTATTGCAAATGGCAGGATTTCTTTTTTTTTTTTTTTTTTTTATAGCTATGCATATTCCATTGTGTGTCTACCACATTTCTTCATCCGTGTATCTGTTGACGGGCACTTAGGCTGTTTTCATTTCTTGGCTATTGTAAATAATGCTGCAACAAACATGGGGGTGCATCTATCTTTTTGAATTAGTGTTTTTTGGGTAAATACTCAGAAGTGGGAAAACAGGAGCATGTGGAATTCCCATTCTCAATTTTTTTGAGGAATATCAATAATGGCTGCACCAATTTACACTTCCACCAACCTTGTGAAAGAGTTCCCTTTTTCTCATATCCTCATCGATACTTGTTTCCTGTCTTTTTGATAATAGCCATCGTAACAGTTGTGAGGTGATACCTCATTTTGATTTGCAATTCCCTAAGAACAAGCAATGAGGAACATCTTTTTATGTGCACGCTGGATATCTGAATGTCTTCTCTGGAGAAATATGTATTCAGATATTCTGCCCGTTTTTTATTGGATTTTAAAAAATTTTTGGTAGTTAAGTTTTATGAGTTCCTTATTTTGGATATTAACCCCTTGTTAGATATACAATGTGCAAATATCTTCTTCCATTCAGTAAGATGTCTTTCCATTCCTTTGATAGCTTCTTTCACTGTGCAAAAGTTTTCAGTTGAGGTAGTCTCTTTCATTTTTTGCTTTTGGAATCCCCAAAGACCTCTGCAGGGTCATTGCTATGTTTTCTCCTATGTATTTTTATGGTGAAATTTTGTATTTTATAAATCTTCAAGCCAAGTGATTCTTATCATTATATGAGGTCTGAAAACAAAATATTAGTAACTATAATTACACATACTTGTGTACCTACTCAGTTGCATGGTCAATAAATAGATGCTCTTGCTATTTCCCCACAGAAGACTGCTAGGGTATTCTCTGCATATAAACATGGGTAAATAACGGTCGTGTAAAGGGGAAGACTAGTCACTGATACTTTCAAAGATTCACATGGTTATATAACTATGTTAGAAGATCCAGTCATCACTTCTTTAACTAGGTCCAGCAAACACAACAATGACTGACTTATTGAAAAAAGGGAAGAACGTTTTAATTAAAGTTTGGTTTGAGTTGGGTAGGCAGCAATCAATGCAGACATGACTTAGACAGCTGCAGTTCTCCTGGGATGGCTCCATGGGGTAGAAGTAGGAAGCTTCCCCAGCAAAGGACAAGCTCCCCAACCTTCCTGACTGAATGCGGTGCTCCCTCAAGATAGTCTTCCAAACCCTGGAATCAACCAGGTCTGGATGTGAGTTCCAAATCTACCATTTAGCTATAATGTGACCTTGGATAAACTGCTTCACTTCATGAGTCTCCTTTTTATCATCCATCAAAGACAATTTTATATGGCTAGTATTTTCCTTAATGGTTGTTGCTAAGATTTAAAAAGAAAAAGAATGTTAAGCAAATAAAAAAGTTGGTTATTATTATCTACATTTAATAAGGGATAGACGATAACATCCCCTTAGAGGGAACAGATTTCTTTTTGAGTTCCTGTCATACTTTCCACATCAATTTTCTCAAAGTAATTAAGGAACCTCATGGTTAGATTACATACCTATTGTTCCTTCCATATACATGGCACACAGGCCCATCTCAGGGATCCCTGCTGTGTCCCTCCCCTCTCTATCCACACAGTGCATTCCACAGGAACTTCTAGAAGACTGATCGCTCCTCAGGACTTGGCTGCTCATCACACTGCTATCAATCATTGAGTGGAAAAAAGATGCACCTTCTTCAGGTGGGTAGGAAGACAGGAGATGACGGTGGAGGTTGAAGGTGGTCAGGAAGGGAGGGGTGAGGATTCAGAATAGTAAGAGAGAGGGTGGAAATGTGTCATGAGTTTCCTCAAAATTGGTGAATTCTGAATCTCATCATTTTCAGTGAATGAACTCATGATTCACTTCCCCTCGTTAGCCCTTTATTTTTCTCTCCGTGTAATGGAAATGCAAGTGTTGGCATTTGCTTTAAAGAGAGAGAAACATATAGAATCCTGTTTGGGAGAGCCATGAGGACATGAAATTATATTTGGATGGATCATGAAAGCTCTGTTGGTTTTCTTCTGAACAATGTTTTTAAGTATATTAACTCCTGGATTAATACATTTCCCTAAATGTCATTGACTTCTTGGCAATTTTCAGCAAAACTACTAGCTTCTGCTTTCCTATGTCAGCCTTTTGTTCCTGGGTATTCCCTTTAGCTTCTAGTTGCCATTTGTTGCCATCCAACCTGGTAACCGGAGCTCTAAGCAGAAGAAATGAAACAGGGCTTAGTTTTGGTTCCTTGTAGAGAACTCAGAATCCAGAAGATCTGGAAAGCCGAGACCAACGCTCATTGAAGGTAATAAGTTCCTGACTTAGAAAGTAATTGAGTTTAGGTAAAAGACCAAGAAAAATTTATCTGAGTCTCAAAATAGTTATGTGGAGGTCTAAGTGACTGGTCTGGGTGTGGCTAGGAATTGGGCTAGAGATGGTAAGGCAGAAAAGATGAGGAAGGGTATGTGATCACAGCTGAAGCTGGAGGAACCAACTTGGACCGTCTTCATGGTGCTACTGACAATAGAGAATAGCCTCTGAATGCAGCCCCTGGGTTCATTCCTTCCCATGAGTAAGGAAACAAATACGTGGCTTCCTCCACCCCCTCTATTTCCACAGACCTCTAGGGATCCAGTATCATGTTACAGACCCAGGACTAGGCTTTCAATGCCTGCTGTTGTCCAGACATTTTCTCCCTTAGCACTAATCATGTAGGGAAGAGACCCTAGATACAAGAAGCTATGTGGCTAGCATTCAGTGTCTCCTTCCAAGACTGCAGAAGAGTCTTTCTGCCATATGCAAACACACACAGAAGGACAAGAGATGAGCTTCAGATTACAGGCAATGGAGAAGAAGTGGAGGGGGTGGGAGTGTGGCCTGCAGGGATGAGTAGCATATGCTGGGAAATGCTGGCTAAGGACACAGCATCACCACCTAACTGGAAGCCTGGGATGGACTCTAGATTGGTCTGGTCTTCTTGGCCAGTACAGCCATAGACAGGAAGGCAAGGCAAGCATTTTGGCTAACAATTTTAGCTTACAAAGTTCATCCTTCTACCTTTAGAAGTGTGCCTAGCACATAGTGGGTTCATGATAACTACTGGAGGAATGAATAAAGGAATGAACAAAAGCTTTACACTCATTCAACCTGCAAAGTGAGGCACAGGTAGGACAACTATCACCTCATTGTGCAGAGGGCAAACTTAGGTGAAGAGAGTTCATGTTCTGGCAAGGTCGTTCTTAGATGTGGCAGAGCTGAAGCGAGACCCTGGGTTCACGGTGAACATTCTTGGTATGGCAACACAGGAATACATTCTGTGACTCAATATGAACTTCCCTTTGGTTATTGCTGATCAGAATGAAAGACTTTCAGGGGCCCAGTTTCCTGGATACGGTCTTAAAGTCAAGTTTGGATCTCTTGGTCTTCTTTGCAGACCTGGCATCTACCTGCCTTTTCATCAGCAGTTCTTAGAAAGGGAACTCTCTCCACCAGTCTGCTGCCACATCTGACTCAGGAGGTCTGGACTCATTAGACACAGAGTAAAGGAGCTTGTGGTTTTACCCTGAAAAATAGAAATAGAATGAATGCACACATTTCACATTTTCAGTTCCTTATTCTCTCACCCTTGATAGAAAATTCAGATAGCCTAGGTCACCAAATTAGTTTTCCCTCAAGTAACCAACTGACTCCCATTAGAGCAAGAGTCTTTTAGGGCCTTAAACCCGAAAGCCTGAAGAACGTTTTTTTTGCAAGGACATCTCCAAGGTCATCAGGAAGGCTCTTCTGAGCTGGAACATCTTATATAACCTTGCCCTTCTCTTCACAATAGTCTTGTTGTACCCCCTCATAAGGAGGTAGTAAGGTATAGAACAAGGGAATGGGTATAGTTACAGGAACAAGGATCAGAAGACCTGGGTTCTAGTGCTAGCTTTGCCATTCATCAACTCTGCATTTTCTCTTCACTTCATTTTCCTTATCTGCAAAATGGAAATGTAACTACTAGCTACATCATAGCAGGTAGTTGCGTTTAGAGGAACAGTTTATATCAAAGTGATTGTTAGCAAAAGACAGAAGTGATGCCAGTGTTATTTCTTGTGGTAAAAAAAAAAAGAGGGGGGGGGGGATCTTCTAGAGTTTCCCAAAGCTCTCTGTTCCTACTTTTTTCACAGGTTCATTCATAATAAAACACCTACCTGAACAAGGCTGGTACTGAGGTACTGAGGTACCAGGTACTGAGGAAAAGACAAAGATATATAAGATGTAGTTTCTGCTCTCAAAGAATGGAAAGATGAGCATGTGCACCAAACGATGGACAGAAATTTCCAAGACAGCTGAAGATCACAAAGCAGAAAGGAAGTTCCATGAAGAGTTGGAGGTACTAGGATTATTCAACCAGTTGAAGAGGTGACAAGTTGAGGGAGGGGGAAAAGGGAGGGGTGTCATGCTGCATAACGGTCTCCAACCCTCTTTGTCCAGAAGGAAATGAGGTCATCCTGCTCTCAAGAATCATCATGACAGCCTCTAGCCAAGTAATCTGGAGTCATGAGCGCTGCTGGCAGAGTTCTGAATCACAACAGTCAGCTGGGGATTTCCTGATAACTAACCCAGGAGTTTCGGGGTAGGTCTGCAGGCTGCAACATCTCTGTTTACATTTGATCACGTTTATTTACAATTAATGGCTTCTCAGTTTGAAACAACACATTCCACAGTCCTCTAGAGGAAGTAGTGAGGCCTATTGTGGGGCCCCATAGCACCCCTGACTCAGTCCATCGCCTGGGAGACTGGCAGCTTAACCAAGCACAGAAACTGTCTTCAGAGGACAATCACCAGTCTCCCAAAAGCTGAAAGTTGAAAGCTGGATGGTTAACTTGCACTTTCCTTAACCAGAGGCTGGCATCTGAGGCAAAGCAAAAAGACCTCCTCCCTCCTATCCTCTTGGCATTCTCCCTGCTCTCTCCTGTCTCTCTCAAGTGAACCCAGACTCAAGGTTCAGGTTTGCAGCCTGCAAAATGCTGTAGATCTAGGCAGGGAGAAGAACCAAGCCTTAAACTTTATCTTGAGATTCTTGTGAGTTTTAAGGACTCAGTCCCCTCCCCTCCCATTAAGAGAGATAACCCTATAGTTGGCATCAAAGTGACTCCAAACCCTAGTTTCCAACAGTAGGGAAAAGGGATGGGGGTGACTGAACAGCAGAGTCCCCGCTGTGCTCCTTCAGTTGTCTCTGTTGGATATTTGTGTGTGCGTGTATTACCTGTGCCCGTGCATGTGTTTACACAGATGTGCATGTTCTCCCTCAGGCAGGAAGGGTGAGTGGAGTTGTTTGCACATGATTTTTCTGGAGGTCAATCTTATTTGATAAGCAATTACTTTATCTGATTAGAAATAAGTCTCTGATGAAGTAGAATATGAAATATGCATTTAAAATCTGTAAGCATATTTTTGGAATGGGGGATACAAGGCAATGTTTTCAAAAATTAAAACTGTCAAAGGGCTGACAGTGAAAGATCAATCTCATTCTTGTCGTCCAGGTCCCCAAATCTCCTCTCTACTGATTACTGTCTATGTTAATAAGACTTTACATTCCATTGTCCTCATTAACTAACTGTACTCTGGCAGAGGAGAATAAATTGCTCATTACAAGACCTTCCTGACAGGCCCATCAACACTTCAATAGAGAAGATAAAGTTTGTGCCCTAAGTCTTCCTTCTTACAACCCTAAATTTACCAGGCCCTCTCTTTCAAAGACCTTTAACCAAATTGCAAATTCTCAACACAACCCCAACTTACCTTTCCCATTCACTACCATACTCTTTTTACATTGGTAAGCAGTACACTCAGCACTGGTTGTGCTGGTATTTGGTGAACCGGATTCCACAGAGGCAGCCCCTGTCAGCAGCTGTTCTGTGTTTCAGGGAGTGTGTCAAGTGCGTTTTCATTTTGAGAAAGACTGCAGCTATACCAGCTGCGGACTATGCCCCGACGCCCAGGGGTCTGAATAGCGCTCCTCAATAGTTGGGGGCCCGAGGGTGGAAAAACTGGAGAAGTGATGTAGGGGACCTGAGGGGAGGCATCTCCCAGGCGCCTCTCTGCATTTTCTGGTCCCCTGCACTGCGGCGGGGTCCAAGCCAGGTGAACGCGAGGCGGAGGCGGAGACTTTAGATGCCTCTGGATCCCTCAGGTCTGACGTCGTTCGTCCCCTCTGGGGACTACGCTGCCCCTCACTCAGGGAAGCTTAAGGAAACACGCGGGAACCAGCTCGCGGCTGGCCGCAGGGCGGGGGAAGGAGGTGGTGGACAGGGCGATGCTGGGCCCGGGCGGGGCCAGGGAAGGGGCGGGTCCTAATATAGAGTCGGTGCCGCTGGCTAGTGGCCCAGCGCGCAGACAAGAACCCCGGGATCCAGCCAAGAGTCGGTGTGAACCTGTCCAGCCGAGCCGACCCCGCGCCCCTGAAACCGCCGCGGCTGGTGAGTGCGGGCATCCCTGAGAGCGCAGGGCAGACGCGCCGCGGCCTCGGCTTCTGCGGGCTTCCCTTCCTCTTCCCTCCAGGTGCCCCGGCTCGCGCCTCTGCTGCACGCGGAGTCGGCGCTCCGGGCGCGCAAGCGTCCCGCCGCGGGTGCCAGTTCAGGCTTTTCCGGGGAGCTCTCAGCCCGGCTTGAGAGCCGGTAGCCGAGGGCTCTCCCAGCAGTGGACCTAGAGGATCCTGCTCTGAACTTCAGTGACCCACCCGGCGGACCTCGTTTCCCCGCTTCTTGCCCTGACTTCTCCTTCCTTGCACAGCCGCTGCCTAGAGCCTCATCCTTGCCACCATGAGAGTCATACCGGCGTGTCTGCTCCTCTGCACCCTGGTCGTGAGCGACTCCGAAGTGAGTGGCTTTTCTGCTTTGACTTTTGAGGGCAGGAGCAGATTGCAGAACCCCTGAACAGCGCCAGCAGAAAGGGGCTGCATAGGGAGCTGGAGTTCTCTGGTTCCGTCAACAATGGGATCAGACCCTCCCCGGGAAATGGGGCAGGTGTGGCAGTTGGGGGCTTGAGCACCAACAGGCTTCACACTTGCAAACAAGGGGAGGAAGTATCCACAGGGACCGCCCCAGCCTGCAGGCACTTGACCCAAGTAGTCAATTCATTTCCCCCTACTGGGAATGGAGAGCCTATTAGACTTGAATAGGGTGAGGAGGGAGGGATTTGGAAAGAAGAATGCATTTTGGGATGGGATCCAGTTTATTCTCACCCTGGAGTCCCAGGAGCAAGAGACTTTTGGTGAAATTTACCCCCTTGCCCCCATCTCTTCCAGGGAAGCCATAAACTTCATCCAGTGTCTAGTGAATGTGAGTATCCACCCCTTGCACAGTATCTGACTGCATAGTTGCATTTAAAAACTCTTAGGGGGGGTGGGGGTAGCCCATCCCTCTCCCTCTCCCTTCAGGGTTGGCTTGCCCTTGCCTCCTCCCATTGCTCTTTGCTTACCCCACCTTTGTGCTCCCCAGTGAACTGTGGCTGTCTGAATGGAGGAACATGTGTGGCTTACAAGTACTTCTCCAACATTCATCTATGCAACTGTCCAAAGAAATTCCAAGGGGAACACTGTGAGATAGGTATGGAGATCTTGACTGCAATTGGAGAGGAGGGTGCACCAGAGATTTGGGGGCAGGGAGAGGTGACTGGGATGCAAGAGGAGGCAAGAAGTTGGAGGTGGAGTGGGGGACACTGTCATTCCTATATGATATATACAGTCAAACACACAAACACACATGTCTCATGAAACAATATCTGCATAAATATAAGGTGGGGATGGAAGGAGACACTTTCTACTGTTTTCAACCAGGTCTGAAAATATATGAGGCTTGATAGGATCTCTAAGATGCCTGTCTGAACTTCTTCCTCTTTCTAATATTCTCTCATCCTCACATCTCTAGATACATCAAAAACGTGCTATGAGGGGAATGGTCACTCTTACCGAGGGAAGGCCCACAAGGACACTATGGACCGACCCTGCCTGGCCTGGAATTCTCCCAGTGTCCTTCAGAATAAATACCACGCGCACAGACCTGATGCCCTTCAGCTGGGCCTTGGGAAACACAATTACTGCAGGTGAGGTGGCCTCATGGAAATGCTGGCTCCAGTGTGCTGGCCATAGCCTGAGAAAAACAAGACCTCTGGTTGACTCCCTGGGGATACGTGTACAGGAAAGGCATTCTGAGGTGGAGTGACACCCTCTTCCCTTCCATGTTGCCAGGAACCCAGATAACCAGAGACAGCCCTGGTGCTATGTGCAGGTTGGTCTGAAGTCGATTGTCCAAGAGTGCAAGGTGCAGGACTGCTCATCTGGTGAGTGTCACTGACCTTTTTATGGTGGGGGTGGAATGGGACAAACTATATGTCATCTTATTCTATCACAGGAGGGATGAAGAGGGAGACCTGCCTGACCCAGTAGAACTGGGAGGGCAGAGGAAAAGGAAAGGGATTGCCTCCCTAAGACATCCCTCTCATTCTCCTCCAGGAAGTACATTCCCTCCAGCAAAAGCAGGGTTTCATTGTGGCCAGAAGGCTCTGAGACCCCGTTTTAAGATTATTGGGGGAGAATTCACCACCATCGAGAACCAGCCTTGGTTTGCAGCCATCTATAGGAAGCACCACGGAGGCTCCATCACTTACGTGTGCGGTGGCAGCCTCATCAGTCCTTGCTGGGTGGTCAGCGCCACACACTGCTTCATGTATGTCCATCTGTTTCCTCTTTCTATCTCTCCTGCCCTACCCCAAGCCATATTCTTTTCCTCTTCCTAGCAAATGATTCTTCTTCAATTGCATCCCCTCAGTCCCTTTCCATGCAACCCATGACCTTGGGGACAAGTCATGTTCTGAGGTCATTGTGGTGGGAAAGGGGTGGGGAGGACAGCATCTCATGTGATCAGGCTGTCTGATAGGTCTTACCTTCCACAGTCATTACCAAAAGAAGGAGGACTATGTCGTCTACCTGGGTCGGTCAAGGCTTAACTCCATTACACCTGGGGAGATGAAGTTTGAGGTGCAACAGCTCATCCTGCATGAGGACTATACTGCTGAGACACTTGCTCACCACAATGATATTGGTGAGTGGAAAACCCTCAACCACTGTAATGATGGTTGGAGGAAAGGGGTCCAAGAAGAGAGTAAAGTGAGAGATTGAGGTTATAGAGGAACTTGAAGACCCTGCTTTACACAAGAAAAAGGAGTGGTAGGGAAGGGTGTAGAGCGAATATGAGGGGCCTGGTGTTTCCCTGTACAGCCCCTGAATTCCCTAGAAAAGGAGCCTCTCTGGGTCAAAGTGGCCCCATTCAAACATATAGCTTAGACTGAGGCTCCCCTTCCTCTACTGGAGTCAGCCACTGTCTGTCCCAAGATCTAGAACTTGGTGAGTAGAACACTGAGCAAGCTTTCAGTTCAGCTACCTCAGGGCTTTTAGCTGAAAGATACCTACACAGCTGTGTGCAGCAGCCCTGACTACCCAAGCCTTTATCAGCAGCTGGGACAGAGCCCTTGAGGGATAGGACAGAGGAGGCTTGTTTCAGGGGACAAGCTACCAGCAGATCTCCGAAGATTACAAGATTACCTCTGATCTAACCTAGGGATAGACAGCCACTCCCTCAGTGTTTGGAGGGGAGAGATGGTGATCATCTGACAAGCTATTGATCTTTCCCTTCTTCCCCCTCCTTCCCCAAGCCCTGCTGAAGATCAGATCCAACACAGGCCAGTGTGCACAGCCATCCCGGTCCATACAGACCATCTGCCTGCCCCCGGTGCGTGGTGATGACCTTTTTGGCACAGACTGTGAGATTGCTGGCTTTGGAAAAGAGCATCCCTGTAAGTGACACTTAGGGCTGGCAGGAGGGTCCAAGGGAAGTGCTGTAACCTGGAAATGAGCTCAACTTGATCAAGAAAAGACTGAAAATAGAAAGGGGAGGAGGACAGAGGCAGCAAATGGGTCCAGGGATGGATTGGGAAGCATTGTTTCAGGGTCACAAAGTAGGTGGGGGGCGGGGATAAAGGGAGAAAGGTGGGATAAAGACTTAGATTTGGGCGGAAAAAAAAGAAAGACTTTTCCTGGTAGCAACAGTTTTGGGTCTCCTCCCTGCCAGAGACTTCTACTGAGAGGAGTAAACAAACATGTCTTAATACAAACCTCTTCCCTGTTTCCTCCGGGCTAGCTGACTATCTCTATCCAGAGCAGCTGAAAATGACTGTTGTGAAGCTGGTTTCCTATCAGGACTGTCAGCAGCCCAACTACTACGGCTCTGAAATTACCACAAAAATGTTGTGTGCTGCTGACCCACAGTGGAAAACAGATTCCTGCAAGGTGAGAGTCCTAAGCATCTCTCTCCATCATCCCCAAAATCTTACCATGCACCCCTCCCAACTTTAGGGAGCTTCTTTCCCACCAAAGCCCCAAGAAGCCAGAATCAGGAGCTCAAGTCTTTGAAGGTTTCAACCAATTTGTAGTTGTTTACCAAACATCTGTCATGAGCCTGGCTCTGGGGAAAGAAGGGGGACCAAGACCTTAAGAAAGAGAAAACAGTATAACTCAGTGCTCAGGATATGGTATAAGTGATAAATGATAAGATGTTTGTGGGAGAGGGGGCTGTCAACAACAACAAAAAAAACGATCATGGAAGAAGCTCTAAAGAGAATGTGACTCACTAAGGATGTGAGGAGGCAGAGGGATAACAGTATTTCAGCTGAAAGACACAAACATGAAAGTGAGCATGGAATATTCCAGAAAGGGGAGGAGAAGTAGGGTCTGTAAGTATAGATGGCGTGGAGAGGGTAATGGGGCTTTGAAAGCTAAGCAGAGGATTTTAAACTTGAGATGATAGGAAATGGGGAATCACTAAGGACTTTGACTCTAGGAAACTCTCCCCTCTCTTGACCAGAATTGGGGTTAGGATCAAATGGCGCCCCCCCTTCCTCACATCTTCCCAGGCTTACTTTCTGTGTCTTTTATTTAACAGGGAGACTCCGGAGGACCCCTGATCTGCCCTATCCGAGGTCAACTGACTCTCACTGGGATTGTGAGCTGGGGACGTGAATGTGCCATGAAAGACAAGCCAGGCGTCTACACAAGGGTCTCACGATTCCTGTCCTGGATCCGCCTTCACACCCAAGAAGAAAATGAACTAGCCCTTTGAGGGCCCCTGGAGACCCAAGAGCGGAGATGGGTTCCCCCCACTCCCGTGATGACAATCATTTTTGCAGTAAGGCCATCTGTGTCAGCTATATATAAGGAAGGGACTGAGGAAGATAGGCTCTGCAAGATGGTTTTGCTTGTGCTGCCCACTGGGGTAAGCAACAAATGCTTTCTCTCTAGATACAGACCTGGGTGCTGGCCACCCAGACCCCTCCTGGCCAGGATGGAGGAGTAGTCCTGCTCCAGGATGGTATTTACCAGTAGTTTTTCTTTTGTGGGCTAAAGCCTCCTGGAGTTGAAAAAAAGGCCTCTCCGGTGCCTGTGTGGAAGGAGACCCAGCAACCCAACAATGGGCATTCACGAGGCCCATGGTTGGGAAATGAACAATTTCCCAATTAGGAAGTGTAACAGAACTGAGGTCTCTTGAGGGAGTTTGACCAACCTGGGAGCGGTGGTTTGGGGAGTAGAGACATAGTGACTTGTGGGGAAGTTTCTGACATTCTGTGAATGTATCAGGAAATTTATGTATGTGTGTGTATTTACATACTTGTGCACGGGTCGTGAGTATCAGTGTGAGTAAGAGCTGACGTGTTTCTGTGTCTGACTGCAAGTCTAGTAATTCCCTAAACTGTATGGACTGTGATGTCACATAGAATAATGGTCTGTCTGAAGAGGTTGTGGGTCTCGCATCAGATGATGCTTATGAATGTATCATACTGGGGCAATGCCTGTGACTAGCAGTGCAAAGTTTCACTTTCACAGCGATGTCTCTTTATTGACCAGTTATCCCTTCTGACCTTCTAGCCTTGCTCATCCAATCCTCACTGAGTGGGGTGAGGACCACTTCTGTACACTGAATATTTAATAATTATATTCTACTATTTTTTATTTATAACTATTTTTATAATTTTAAATGAAAATGATTAATAAAATGTGATTTTTCTGAAGAACTTGGTTGATGTTTGCGGGGAAGGAGTTGGTTGGGGTCATAAAAAGTAGGAAATGACAATGGCAGCCTGCTCTCAAGTTTCTTTTGGGGCTGTGTCTCTGGACTTTGGTAGACTTGGGGAGGCAGAGGCTGGAGAGGCACACTTCCCTCCCTCCCTCCTTCCATCACACATGATTACAAAAAGGTGCTCTAAACTGGGAGTCCACAGTTCAGTAAAAAGTGTACAGGCTGAGTGTCAACTCCCAGTTCCCTCTTCTGCCTAATGTCTCTGTGCAAAGATCTTGTACAATTGTACGAGGTGGTCCTCTTTAGGATAAGTTTCACTATATTCTGTTCACTCTACCCCCAACAACCCTTGGGCTGACCTCAAGAACACTTGCATGAGTGAAAATTGTTGATCCAAACTGTAGCCAAGCTGGAGTCTGACACTCGGAACAGAAAATAATTTCCCATCATCTGTGCATAGGGCTGGTGCTGAGTTTTCTCAGTGTGTTAATGGGACCTGTGAACAATCATTGCTATCCTTTATATCAGGGATATATCAGAATCTAAACTGGGTGATGTCCTAATGGAAGTATAGAAGGTAAGCTGGGTGAAATAGATGATGAAATAATGGAATTTCCAAACTATGTTAATGGGTTTTGGCAGCATTTAAATCACCTGAGAACCTTTAAAATAGATATATGCTTACCTATGCTCCACCAGTAGAGACTGTGATTCAGTTCAGGGCTGGTATCAGTTTAGGATTTCAGAAAACCACCCCAGGCATTTCTGATAAGCAGCCCTGACTGAGATCCTTTGGGAACAGTTGGCCAGAAGATGTAAAAGAAACCCAGAAAATTCAACGCACGGTCAGCATATGTTCTCTGCATGAACAGTTTGGGGGTGCAAAGTCTTCCCATTCAGAAGGCCCCTAGGCCATGAGAACCTGGCCAGCAAGAACTCAGACTTTCAATGTCCATATCCAGCATATTGTTTTCCACTGTGTAGTGCAGGACCTCAGAGCTTGGATTTTGGAGTCAAGTGGTCTGCACAGAATCTTGGCTCTCACACCAGTTGTGTAACTTGGGAAAGACTCTGAACCTCTCTATGCCTCAGTTTCCTCATCTGCAAAAGAGATAATATCTACCTCCCAAGCTTATAAGAATTCATGAACTGTTAAGTCTCTTAAAATCCTAGCATTGAGTAAAGGCATACAAACGATGACTTTTTTGTAGATAACATGTAATATATAATATGAATATATATTAGATTCTTATAGAATTGAAAGGGCACCCCTTCCCCATTTCCACTCCAAAGTTACATTGGTGTTTATTTTTGGGAGAAACTGAAAATAGCTAGAAAAACGAAAAGCATGATCTGAAGCTAAGGGACCCAGCCCAGGCTGAGTTGCTCTCTGCATTCCCCTCCAGGGGCCTAGAAAGATCTTGTTCCAACATGAGCAGCTCTAGCGTCAGGGCTCGGAGACACTGAAAACAGGAAATATGAGAACAGGCAGAGTTGAGCAATGACACTGCTAACTCTCTTCAGACCATTTTCCAGCCACCACCCTGACCCTCAGCTGGCTGCTGCCTCTTCTCTGAATTGGATGCCTCATGCAGGGTTGGCAGGGATCAGCCGCTTCTCCAGCAACAATTTTCATGGCTCCCCATACTACCCTGTCACTCACTCGAGTTGCTTTTGTGTCGTGCTCTGTAAGTACCAGATATTGTGCTAAGTTCTTCACGTTATCTGGTTTAATCCTCACAATAATTTAAAGAGGAAAATGCTATCATAAGCCCTGTTTTACAGTAGGGGAAATTAAGGCACAGAGATCAAGTGACTTGCACAAGGCTAGGAAGCTAGTATGGGGTAGGATCAGGGTTTGAGCCCAGGCAGCTGGTTCCAGAGTGCACAGCCCAGCACCAACACCAGTACTACCTTTCAGCAGGAGCAAATTGGAAAAAGGACATCAGCCTTCCTTTCAAGATCCCTGCTTCAGAGATGCTAGGGTTCTAGGGTAGTTGTCTCAGACTTTCTATCTGGCCTAGATGGATCATTTTTTCCTCTTAAAAGATTCCCAGGTCAAGTGAGGAGACCACACTCAGTCACCAGTATCAGGGTAAAACTTCATCCATCTCAAGCTAACCTCAACCTTTTCTGCTGAAACCTGGTTTCATTGAAGTGGTTTCCGTTTTCACCAGAACCTCTCCTTCTGAAATATTCTGTGGCCAATTCTATGATCAGGACTTGATTTCCACTCAGGCTCTGCCTTTCCTAAGCCAATCCCCTGCAACTATCTCATCCCTGCATCTTCTCCAGCCCTAGCCCCAGCGTGTGCCCCTTCCTCCGGGTACCAAATGATTGCGACTTCCCGTTTCTTTTCTTTTCTTTTTTTTTTTTAAAGGAAAGACGAGGGCAGGGATGCAGTTGAGTAGGTAGGCAGGCAGGAAGAGAAGGAAGAAGCACTTTATTTTTATTTTAGTCACTCATCTTGGTTGTTCCTCAGTCCCGGAACACAAACCTGGGTTCTTAGGATGCATGTGGACTATATGGACCGAAGAGAGCAGACACAACTGCTATTCCCCAGGGCCCGCTGGCGTCTTCCCTTTCAATCATACACAGTGCGAGGAGCTGCTGAGGTGTTTTCAAAGAATTGAGATATAATTCGCACACCAAACACTTCACCCATTTAAAGCATACAACTCAATCATATTCAGTAATTCAATTATGCAACCGTTGCACTCAATTTTAGAACATTGTCATTACTCAGAAAGAAACCCTGTGCCCATAAGCAGTTATTCTCTCTTTCTTCCTAATCTCAACCTGTAATCTGCTTTCTGCCTCTGTTAATTTATCTATTTAGGACATTTCATAGACATACAATCACATAATATGTGGTCTTTGTGACTGACTTCTTTCATTTGCCATAACGCTTTTCCAAAAATTTCATCTGTGTTGCGGCATGTATCATTATTATCATGAAGTCTTAAAGAGCAAATTGGGAGAAAAGCTGGTCTAGGCCTTCTTTTGACCTTGTGGTCCCATGGAGAATCATTCAACACCTTAAAAATTCCTTTTAGGTACCCAGATACAAGAAGGCACTGTTTTGGATGCTGGGAATACAAGAACGAATGGAGCATAGTTCCTCATAGAACTTCCCACTTGGCGAAGGAGACAGAAGTATGACCATGATTCAGTGTGATAAATGTTAAAATAAAGATATGTATATAATGTATAGAGCAATGATGAGGAAGCAATTAATTATGTCTACGGAAGTCAAGGAAGACTTTGCAAAGGAGATGATATTTCATCTGGACTGTCAAAGACACAGACATTGGCTAAATGAAGAGAAAGTCATTCTAGGCATAGGGAAGACCATGGCAGCAAGAAAAGGAATGGGATTCTCAAGGAATAATGAATAATCTGTGTGGCAGAGAAAAGAGTTGGGGGTTAGGGCAGCAATATGCTGGCAGAGAGTAGAGGGAGAAGGAGCTAGTGGGATCTGGCTGGTGAGAACCCCTTACATAGAGCAGACATTCAGCAGCAGGCACCTGACTCAATCACTAAATAACCGCTCTCTCAAGACCTTCTCCACAAGGTGCCTGCCACCTGGTCTCTCTCTGCTTCTTCATGGTCCAGTAACCATAGGGTTAATGCCTGGCACAGCAAGGACCTCTGGGACTCTACCCTTCTCTAGCTGCCAGCAAAGGGTGGCTACTTTGAAGTGATGCTAAATATTTTTGAATATCAGCTCTTGTCCTATTTTCCAAAATCTAGAAAGTTAATTAAGGGCAAGGAATCATAAAAAGTCTTTTTTTCCCTTACTAAAAATGTTCACCCAATTTTAAAGGTAACCATGAAAATGAAATTTTTCCATTGCATTCCATAGTCATTGCTAACATCTCTGACTTCTTGGGTTACCTTTGCAATTTCACTCTTTTTTATTTGGCCTGGAATGCTGAGTTCCCCCACATCTGACTGTAGACTTTCTCCTCTTCCCACCCTAAACTTGGTTCTATGCAGTCTCATTCACATCCAGGCTTAATTTAACACCTATTAGCAGTCAACTTATAATAACTCAACTCCAGCCAGGCCTTGCCTCTGAGCTCCACATCCTGAATTTCCCTTGTCTACTTGACACTCCCTTTTGGTTGTCACACATGGGATATCTCAAACTCAATCTGCCCCAACTTGATGGACTTCTATCACTCTCTGTTTCAGATGATGGTACGACATCCATTCACATTCAGAAACCTGACAGTCATCCTGCTGTTTCTTTCCTTTCACCTCCTTAACCATGCAATTTACCTAATATGTCTTGAAGTCTTCCATTTCTCTCCATTTTCACCACCACCATTCATTCTGTTCGCCCTAAGCAAGAAATCTTTTGGAGATGCAAACATACTTAATGACTCCCATTAATCCCAGTGCTCAGGCTGGCTAGCTAGACTGGGCTGGGAGATGATCTGATTCCTACTTTTTCTCTGGCTCTACCTGCCACTGAACTGGGCCAGTCTTGCCATATTCAGTTACTCTCTTCCTCTTGTTAGTCCCTCTCTTATCACAGGGTCTTAGCTCATGTTTTTCTGCATACTCTTTACTTTCTTTGATTAGTTAAATTCATCGTCATTTTTAAGAGAGCATTTCTTCAAGGAAGAAAAGACTTCAAGGAAGCTTTTACTGGTCAGCTGTATCTACATAAGATTCTGCGGTTTTGTTTACAGTCTCATTTACATTATGAGTTACCTTCTCTGGCACACTTGTTATTGCAACAGTTTTACTTTTGCTCTATCATTATTGGATTAATTGCAACTTCCCTAGGGATAGTGTGTTTTTTTTAATTACCAAGTGTTTGGGTTTTTGTTTCAAGTAGAATAACTCTTAAGACATAAGTGGTAAGTGTGGAGAATGAAATCTTTACACATTTTGCATGGTGGACTGCAGAATAAAATCACTTAACATGATATCTAGAATATGACAAACATTTAATAAATATTTATTAAATAAGTGCATTCTGGGTGCTCCCAAACTGAGTATAGTCCACGTACATCCCAAGGTCCCAGGTTTAATACCCAGGGCCAGGGGAACAGCTAATGTGAACAACTAAATAAAATAAAGTGCTTTTTCCTCTCTTCTTGCCTTCCTACTTGCCTTCATTCCTGCCTGTACCTTTCCTTTAAAAAAATGCATTCTGATGTATTTCTTTCCATTTTTTTCTCTATCTGCTTTTTTAAAGAGAGAGGTGGAAGAA
Organism: Solenodon paradoxus; assembly: GCA_004363575.1. Lineage (NCBI taxonomy): Eukaryota > Metazoa > Chordata > Mammalia > Eulipotyphla > Solenodontidae > Solenodon > Solenodon paradoxus. The sequence goes on along the minus strand of RJWH01000213.1, from coordinate 26,709 downwards.
GCATTTTTATTTATTTTATTTAATTGTTCATCTTAGCTGTTCCCCCTAGCCCCAGGACATGAACTGGGTTCTTGGTATGTATGTGGATGGCAGGGCACACCTCTATCTGCTTTTATACATAGCTGTTTTCACATTCATACATACTTTTATTAATTAATTTTATTGCCAGAACATTGCATCCTAACATATAGGTTTACAGTATGAATCACTGTAAATCAACATCTGCGTATAATAAAGTTCATCACTATCACTTTAGTTCTTCCTTTACCACACAGTTGATTCACTCTACCTGATTTGGCCCCACTTCCCTTCCTGCAACTTTAATTTGATTTTATTGACTACAAGTCTATTTCTGTTTGATTTAGCTCATTTGTTTGCTTAGTTTCTCTATAAACCACATATGAGTAAACTCACACTTTATCTTTCAACTTCTGGCTTCTCTCACTAAGCATAATTCCCTCTAGGTCCATCCATGTTGCTACAAATGGTAGGATTTAATCTTTTTTGATTATGTATAATTCTGTATCTTTTCCTGTTCCTTTGTTTTGTCATTAGTCTTTCCCTGTGCTATTACAAATCTCTCCATGCCTAAAGGCACAATGGAATTAATAAAAACACTCACCTGACTTACCTTTCCAGATTGAGACATCATTGGTAAAGCATGTGAAAGTTCTTTGTAAACAAAATGAGGCAGCATTATTTGCATTAAGAAGGAAATGTGGTTCAAGTTTATCTCTGGTGTCCTCCCACTCTTGCCCTTATACTGTGTGTGTGTGTGTGTGTGTGTGTGTGTGTGTGTGTGTGTGTGTATGTACACGTGTGCCCTTGTTCTGCCTGATCACCTAGTTAAAGTCTAAAATAACTCATTAACTTTAATAAGCTACCAGCCCAAGCAAGATGCTTGGTATTTTTTAAAGGAACTAAAAGAAGGGCACACAGGTTTGGGAACAGGGTGAGGACTTAAAATTTTTGTTGATCACTGATTCATCCTTCACTCATTCATTTTACAAATGCTTACTTAGAACTGATCATGGGCCTGGCACAGTGCATCCTATGGAGTATAGTGATTAAAGTCCCACTATCAACTTCAGTGGGTTAAAAGTCAAGTGGGGAAACAGCCAAGCAAGTGAAGAGGACAATGAGTACATACTCTGAGATGTGCAAGGTGGGTAAAAGGATGAAGAGCAGAATCCTGAAAGCAAAAGCAGAAGGGAGAAATGACTCTTAGCCAAGGAAACAGCTTGTGCAAAGATAGAGAAGGAGACGGGGTGGGGTGGGGGGGTGGGGGGGGTGGGGACACTTCAGGACTTAAAAGTAGTTCCAGTGGGTGGGGTATAGGACTTGTAGAGGCAATTCTGACTGAAGGGATTGGTGGAAAGCAGGATCCTAAGGGCCTAGAGGAGCCTGCCTGTCACCGAAGAACTGGACTTTGTTAAGATGGGTAGTCATTACAAATTTTAGATTAAGTGCTAGCAGTATGAAAGACTGATTAAAAGATTCCTGGGCCTCGATGAGGTTATGGGCAGGGAAAGTCAGTGCCGGGGACAACTTCATTGAGCCTGGTAGGAGCTAAAGAGTATCAGTGTCTATGTCAGGGCACTGATCATGGGGTGACAGGGTAGGGGACAGATATGGGAGATTTTTTTGGAGTTAAGATAGATTCAGTGCCTGGCTGGGGGTGGAAGGAGGAGGTATAATTTTTTTAAACTCCTCCCTTCAGAAAGGTAAAATACTTCATAACTCTACAAGTGAAAAATGGAGATTTTACTATAACTGATTTCTCTAAAGCCATGTCTTATAGGTCGTTAAACAAGCTAGTGCTGTTAATAGTGGAATTTGGGGGCTCAGTATCTACAGACCTGCAGATAAGACTATCCATTCAGTTGGAAAAGTTCCCCGTCCCATAATCACCAAGTGGTGGTGTCATCCAAATCTGTGGGGGTTGATGCTTATTCCCTAAACACCCCAGATCTGTTCAACCCTGCGGCTGTGGTTCTGACCCCAGGAAGCTCTCCGAAACCTATTACTCAGATGTGCTCTCAGGGAATTGGTGCTGGACCTATTTTGTATATGGGCATCAGCAGATACTGAATCGAGGATTTTGCCTTCTGGGTAAAAATGAAATTTGACTTTTGATGTTTGAGCAGATCACATGCACTTAGCATATAATTATGTTCTACATGTAGGGAGCAAAAATGAAGTGGAATTCTTGTGGGGTTTGCAGTCCAATCCTCCTTTTCAATGGTCTGTCAATGATTCTTTCCGTCTCACTCCCTCTTACTATAAAGAAGGGGAATGAGTCCTCCTTCGTTTTGTTCTTTTCATCCTCACTCTGCTGTCTCTTTAGTTCTCTCTACAGAATGTGTATAATCTGAGGTCAATGCCTTTGGAGAGCAGAACTGTAAAGCTCCTGCTTGACTTTGCCCCAATGAGCTTGATGACAAGTGTCAGCCCCAGCCTTGGACTTTCTCTTACTCCTCACTACACCCACATACACCTGATCATTACAGAGTGAGAGGTTCTGCCAGAGAAGCTCTAAGCACTTGAGTCCCAGAGGGTTTGGACATGTACATGTAGTTAACAGGTATTGATCAGGTTGCTTTTATTCTCCACTGGAATTTGGCCCCCATCCCTGGCCTTGGAGAGATAGTATAATTATGCTAGGATACCCTGCGGCGAGCTAACCAGAAGTTGTCTGACAGCCCCTTTTGGAAGCCCCCTCAAGTCAAGACACTCTAAGGCACTTGACACAACCTTTTCTCTCTCCTTGCCTTAACTCTTTCATGGCCTAGAGAATGGGGAGAAAGGATGGATAGAGGCAGAATGGGATTAAAACTTTGCTTAGAACATCAATCTAAAGAGTTGGTTCTCCAATATGGTTCTCAAATTAGCAACCTCACAATATTTAGCACTTAGTACAATCAGGCCCCACCCCAGACTGAGTCAGAAACTCTAGCGATGGGGCCCTGCAATCTGTGCTTAACAAGCGCCCCCAGTGAGAACCACCAGTTCTATATCTGAACCACCTGGAGAGCTTGCCAACTAAATTGGTATCTGGGCAACTGTATTTTTAGCACACTCTCTAGGTAATTATGATGTTCATCAAAGATTGAGAATCATGGAGCTAAGGAATTCATCTTATCGATTAGCTAAGTCTTCTGGGCAGAGAGCAGACTGAAGGCTGTGGAAATGCCACCTGCACCTGAACCTCTGGGGATCTTAGAAAGGCAGGATCTGCTGTGGCGCTATGTGCACTGAGAGGAGTGCTGGCTGCAAATCCTGGGCAAGGAGCTCTGCCCTCAGTGCAGCACCACCACAGTGCGGGGAGACCCACGGAGAATCCCCTTATGAGCTTGAAGCCCCAGGCAGCCCTGTCCACTCACCTCTGTGCCCTCCCCTTAGCATATACTTGCACATGAGTTCCCGTGTACATACACACACACACACACACACATGCACTCACACGCACACCCCACACACATGCACTCACACGCACACCCCACACACATGATTCTGGAGTTAGAGTGGAAACTGAGGCCCAGGCCCTGCCTGCAGCTCCCACTGACATTGGGAACCATGCCTTTTCTTTGTTCTGCTTGTTCCCATGGTGGGACAGGGAGGTGAGGAGGGGTGGAATATCAGGGCAGGGCCCCTGAGATCTAGCCCACATACTGACACACAGGCATGCAGTCCCCAGAATGAGGCACATGTAATGTACACCATGTATGTTTACAGCATTACATACAAATTGGAGAATTCCTTGCCCTCCATCCTGTCTCCTCCTCTTTGTATCATTTTCCTTTTTAAGAACACCTGGAAGCAGTGCCTCCAGGGATGGCCAGGGACTCAGCCTATATACCTCTGCGGTTCCTTCCCTCTGCCATATATTTGGTGTTCAGCGGTGTATATTTCTTCTTCCAGACATGGGCACATGCAAAAGGTTATGATTATCTTCTTAGTCTTAGCTCTTGGGGCTCTTTGTAAGGAGACGGGGGGAGGGGAGGCAAAGGTAATGGGAACTAAAGCAGGGGCTGAGATTGGGGCTGGAGGAGAGGGCTCCTGGCTGCGCAGCTTTCTGCTGAAAACCATTCCTGAAATCGGAGCTGCTGTTCCCTAGGAAGTGTGTCTCCCTGTCCCTCCTGTGGTCCCTGTTTTGTGATACTGTGTCTCTCCATAAAGGTTTTGTCCTTTCCTTTGTCAACTGTATTTGTCATGGATTAAATTAATACAAACAGTTAAAAAAAATAAAAGCCTGATCCAAGGATCAAATGTATTGAACCCTTGACGCCTTGGCATCTACATTCAGAGGTCTCCAGGTTATTCTTCTGCGCGAGAAAACTTGATAACCTCAGAGCAACAGGTTGGCAGGTGTCCTCGATGCACATTAGAATCACTGGGGGGAACTTTAACAGTGATTTGATACTCACTGGAGCCCCACTCCTTGAGAGTCTGATTTAATTGGTCTGGGCTAGAGATTTTTTTTTTTTAAATACGTGGTCCTTACCCCCATCCAAGAGATTTTAATATGTAGTTAAGAAGCATCGGGTTAAGAATGATGCAAATCTGAGAAGCCTTGGGAAACAGGAGAAAGCAAATCAGCATCAAGAAAACATTTGGTGGAAGCCTGTGAGTAAGTTAGTTAGAAATGTTAAGTCGGAAGTCCAGGAGCGGTAGAAAGATGGAAGGGGCCTCAGGCGGGAGCATGAATTAGGTTGACTTGAGTGTTGTGGAGCTTGGTGTAGGAAGTTTCCTATAGCTGCTCTATCAAATTACCACAAACTTCATGACTTATAATCACATAAATGGGAAAGTCCTGGTGGAATAGTGGTTAGGTCAGCCACCTCTGAAGGAGCACAGTCTATATACATCCCAAGGACCCAGGTTCGTGTCCTGGGTCGAGAGATAACAACTAATGTGAACAACTAAATAAAAATACTTCATCCGCTTCTCTTTTCTTGCCTGCCTCTGCTCTCTTTCATTCCTGTCTGTACCTTTCCTAAAAAAACAACAACACAGAAAAGATTCTTTCACAATTCAGTGAAACCTCAGTTTTTAATCTGTAAAATGATGTAGTATCTTACCTGTCTGAAGGCAGGTTAAACCTAATACTAGTGTTTTTTTTCCTCTTAGACACCAATCAGGCACCACATCTATCCTATTTCCACAAAATCTCCCATAATTTAGCCCCTTTCTTTCTGCCCCCATTGCCACTGGCCTGATTCAGACTATTTAAAATTTCTTCTATTCACTGCCAAAATGTCTCATTGCAAAGTCACTTGTTTTTTTAAGGTGTTTGTTATATCAGCACTCTACTCCTGAGATCAAAATCTATTAGTTTCTGATTGTTGATAGAATAAATGACAAAATAGCTCAAATAACTCAAATCTTAGAGGTCAAAAGTCTAAAACGGGCCAGCAGGACAGGAGGCTCTTGGCAGAACCTGTTTCCTTGCCTCTTCTAGTTTCTAAAGGCTGTTCTGTTTCTTGACTTATGACACTTAAACTCTGACCTCCGCTTCCATCATGATATTCCTGCCTCTTACTATGGGCCTTCTGTTTCTCCTTTATAAGGACCCTTGTAATCACATTGGATCCACTTGGACAATCCAGGATAATCTTACGTAATCTTGAAGGTCCTTACCTTAATCACATGTAAAGTGACATATTCTTATGTACCAGGGATTAATATTCAGACATCTTTGGGAGATCATTATTTAGCCTACCACAGTTATCACTGCTTAGTGGGGGTGGAAACATCAAGCAGAGGTGAAGTTCATCTTTTTAGAGTCCAACCTCTTCCAGGGTTGGGTTGGTCACCTTTGGCTGACTCTAGGATGTCCCTGGCATGACTGAAATTTGGTTGCCAGGGTGCCTTGGGGTCAGTGTGCTCATCGGTTCTCCTTATGCCCTAGACTTTCTCCTCAATTCAGAGAGAGAAGGAAAAGAACATTTTTTTAAAACCCTAATCCTTGGGTCTTGAACTTGGGTCTGTGGGCTTTATATGACCTGTACATAAGCCACCCGATCCACAGGGGTGTGTGGAAAATAACACTTTTCTGAGGACCCACGAGAACTTGGGGCTGAGGGAGTCTTTACCTGTGCCCTCTTAGAAAGATGGTGGCTTTGTTAACTGGGTACTGGGAAATGCAGGCCAGGACGGTTGGTTCCCCATGGATGAAAGGAGATAAGAGGGGAGAAAGAAAGATGTTCAACAATCAATGGAGCCCTGCACTTTGAATTCTTTACCTAAATCATTGCCAAGGGCTTCCAGAGCAGCAGGGGCTCTTAGCATCTTGGTCAGACTTACTTGTAGCCCCCAACCGCTGACCTTCTTCCCGGGTAAGCAGATGTGTCATACTGGGCAGCACCTCTGCCTCCCTAGCATCTGTGTGGTGACTCAGACCCCAAGGTAAAACCCAACCCCATGGGAAATGACTAAGATCGAAGTTCTCTTCCTCTTATTGGGGTGGGAGGAGGAAGCCTGAAGCTGGGTCTGATTTCCTAAGGTAGTGAGGGGCAGGGTGGGGCTTTGCAGATGACAGGAAAAGTCCTTTAGAGTGTCTCCACAGTTTCTGCTTTTTCTCTTTGTACACGCGGTGGACATGCTTGGGATATACTAGACTTACCCTTGCCGTCACCTCTATCTTCTTCCCTCTCCTCATAGCTTAAGGAGAGTCCAAGTTTGTTTCCTGGCCCCCAGTGAATCCATTCGTTTGAGTTTGGAAAATGGGATTTGGGGAATGGGGAAAATTCTTGGTAATGATCCAGACTGGAGTCCTGATAAAAGGGTAGCACTTAGGAAAGCCCAGTAGCTAAGTTACAAAGACTCCCTTTAAAATGCAGGGGTGGGGGTGTGCCCTGGTGGCCTTGCAGTTTAGTTCACCAGGCACATTCCAAGGTCCCTAGTTTAAGACCCAGAGCTGGAGAAACTACCAAGATGAGCAACAAAATAAAATAAATTGCTTCTTCCTCCCCTCTTCCGGCTTGCCTACTCACCTTCATTCCTGCTGAACCTTTCTTTAAAAAAAAAAAAAAGCACAGTTGATCTGCTTCTGCTTCTGGAAGCTTGCATGGTACTAGGGTTGCCTCTAGGAGGGAAATGGTAGCTGAAGTACAAGGAAGGGAGCCTTACTTTTTCCATATACCCATTGGTAATTTTTACATTTTGTTCCATTTGTAAGTACTATCTATTTGAATGAAAAGAATAATACATGGTTGCCTAGGAAGGAAGAGAATAAGAGTTCTTTTCCATATCAGTGCTAAAGCAGTTCATAAAATTAGTCACTGACTAGGAAAATGAGTCTTTGTTGCACATAAGGCAGAGCGCTTGTGTCTAAAGACTCTGCATAGAGCAGCAGTGTCTCTGCCTAGTCCTCGTCCAAAGAGCCATTCAGACAGGGAACCAGGCAATGGCCATACAGTGTCAGAAGCATAATGAAGGGAAGTACGGAGACCAGGGTACTCTGCCAGACTTGGGGAAATGAAGCTTTCCAGAAATGGTGCTGTCCAAGCTGAGACTTGAAAGGTAGGTAGGAGTTACCCAGAGAAGGGGAAGAAAATTCCAGGCATAGGAAACAAGGCAATATGTGCAGTGACCACAAGGGCCATAAAACACTTGACTGCTTCTCTGAAATTACAAGCAGTTGCTGCGTCCGGAATGCAGTGGTTAGAGGAGTTACGTGGGGAAATGAAGTTGGAGAGTAAAGTTGGATCATGCGGTGTTTTATTAGTGAGTTTAAGGGCAGTTAGCAGTCACCTTGAAGGCAGGTGTGGCGCCCTGGGGAACAGGGGTTAATAATCCACAGGTATTGAAATATTCTCTTGTGCCAAGCGCTGCAATTTTGTTACTTGAATTATCCCAACAAATCTATGAGATAGTTTTGTCATTTTTTTCCCCTCTATTTTATTAGTGAGGAAAGAGGCTCAGAGAGGTCAAATACAGCAGGAAAGACTAAAAGGTCACATAGAAAATAATATAGGGGTCTAGGCACAAAGCTAGCCCAGGGTAGAGCTGGGGTCTCACCTGGGCACTCACTGTTTGCTATGTTACCTCCCCACTGAAGTAGAGCAATGCTTCTCAAAGGATTGTGGTGATTTTGCCCTTCAGGAAACATTGGAGCGTGCTTGGAACATTTTCAGTTATACGACTGGGAGGATAATACTAGCATCTAGTGGGTAGTTGACATCCTACAATGCACTGGACAGCTACACATAGCAAAGAATTCTATGGTTCCAGATATCAATATTGCCAAAGTTGAAATATTCTGAGAAAGATAACAAGCTACAGGGGCAGGCTCAGAGGGGTAACCAGGAGGTGAGCATGAGCTCACCCATGAGCTTACACCAGCAAGAGGCAGGGGTCAGCTATAACAAAACCTGTGATAGACTTTACGCATCATTTCCCCAGGGTCTTCTTGCTGCTCCCCAACACTGGTCTCAATAGCTTGGGGTGGGGTGGGGGTAGGACAGTAATGAATTATCCTAGAGTTACCCAGAGGTAACTCTGAAGAGTACTATTAAGGGATACTATAGCAAGGTTTCTCGGAGCACTTGAAATGCCTTGGGCAGGATAAATATCCATTAAGAGAATCTATATGTTTCACAATCCAGCCCCCAAACACTTGGGGCTGGATGTATATAGAATTCAGAATTTTTCAGATTTTATTAAGATCACTTGGTGATAAGCTGTTTATTCCCTGCATTGGAACAGGCCCCATAATTGCCTGCTTCTGCAGCAAAACATTGGATATTCCCACCACATAGGTTAAATAAAGGATCTGAAAAGCATGTCAATTAAGTCAGGTTTTGCTCCTATATTACAAGAAACTTTGACTTTTCAGGACTTTTCGGACTTCAACATTGTGGATAAAGGATTATCACCTGGATATGATGTCCTCCAAACATATTTGACCCAGAGTCCCCTTTTCCAGGAGCACAGGCAGGATTAGCATTTCACAGACTCTTGAAGACACCCTCTGCTGTTAGTTTAGAACTCAATCTTTCCAGCAGTTGACCCAATTGCAGTCTTGCCATCATTCACATTCACCTTCTCATCTCCCCTGACAACAAGATGACATGCAGATTGTGACAGCTGAACAAGGAGGAAGAGTTTGAGAGCACTGAGCATCAACTGGAAATAGCAGATCTGAGTGGGAGCCATGCTGCTCATCCTTCTGGGTCCAGGTGACAAAGGAACATGGAGAAGAGAGGCACTGAGGAAGTATGGAGCACTGCTCTCTTCTTAGTATTTTCACACATTTTTTTCAAATTTCTTTTAAAATGTTAAGTTTATTCTTCCTTATTGTTGTTTTCTGCTGTAAGAAGTTGCCTTCAGTGGTCCTGAGGAGGGGAGGCAGGCTCAGGATTGATGCTCATCCTGAGGGTCAGAGCCCAGATTCCTGAGAAGATGAATTCCTGTTGTTCTGACCTCTGTGTTCCAGCCCAGAGCTGAGGTGGGGTTCACACCAAAAGCCAGTGTCCCCTGGGTAAGGAGGAGGATATTGAATTTTGGAGGATTTCCCAGAAGACTTCCTGCTCTGACAAAAACAACACAAATACAGGAAAAAGCTCTGGGGACTAAGGGGAGGGGATAATGGATCAGAATGGAGACTTCTGGATGGAGGCTTACACAAAGAACAGCCAGGAGTACAGAAGCCTCCCTCTTGCCATTCAGCTATATTCATCAAGTCAGCTGTGAGCATTTCTTCACTGAGGGTGACAGGTTAGGAGCTGAAACAGGGAGATGGTTACTTTTGACACTCTCCCTCCTCCTTCGTCTTCATCTGCACTTAGTGTGATATTTCACTGTGGCCTGGTGCAAGTAGGGTTGGGGTGGCCAGTAGTTAGTGGACTTGGAGGACCTGACATTTGTGAAGGTCCTCACATACAAATTTTAAAGGTGTGGGGTTAGGTAGCCATTACTGAGCAACACTCAACCTCACTCACTGGGATCAGCAAAGACATACACGCCAAACTTGTCCTATTATCAGACCATGTCAAGTGTAGTGTACTGTAAATTAGTACTATAAACTTGTGAATTATATCATATTGCATTATATATATACACACACACATATATATATATACACCTATGATGTAGATGTGTAGAGAGAAAATGTGTGTCACAACCTTTAAGTATAAACATTGCTAAGTATACACATTTATAAATATATAAATTTGTATTGATAGGTATAAACATTTGAAATATACCACAATTTTAGTAGCTTTGTTTTGGTATTTAAAGAACAATCGAGATGCAATTATAAGAGGTTGTTAATGTAAAAGAGTAAACTTAGTATTAAACAAACAAACATCAAGAGTCTTAAAAATGCAAGTAGTACACATATTTTTAAAAATATAATTAAGGAGAAGTAGTCTGGCCCTATCTTCACCTTTAAGAAGTAAGGGAGCCCGAGCAGCAGACTCAGCCTGCCTGCCTGCTTGGACTCAGAGCTTAAGGAAAGGTTGTTCAGCCTGCCGGCCTCCTTCTGGCTTCATCTGCGTCACGCTAGCGGCCTCTGCTGGGCTGGGGGTGAAAGGCGACGGAGAAACCTGGCTCGGAGGGGAAGAGGGTGGGTGCTGTGCAGCTTGAAGGTCTTGGTATCAGGAAAGACTCAAAGGAGACAAGCTCTGACGACCCCCGGTTGTTCAGGCTATGCTCTGGGTTTAAGAAATTATTCTGAAAATGATACCGAGAAAAGCAGGGGAGTCTGGGTCTCAGGCAACATGGCTGAACCCAGGGAGAGAAACATTCCGCTGTTGAATAGGGATTAATGACTCCACTTCTTTGCTTCTGCTTCCTGCCTCCATATGGTGACCATAAGGGCCTGGCCTCTTTGAGATGAGCTGTCATCCTCTTCCATGCAGCTGGGGGGGTCATGAACTCTGATTCAGAGAGAAGAACAGGAAGGTTTGCTGAGATCTCCTAGCCACAGCTGAGTTCTCAGATCCTGCTTTTACTAAAGAATGTGTCCCAAAGGCAAGTGGGAGTTAATGAAGACGCCTCTTCTTGCCCATGTGACATTTATTTCTGTGAGGTAACGGTGCATTCAGTCCCCCACATCCCTCTCTAAGCACACTGGTGGCCAAGTGGGTCCCAGTGAGTATCTGGTACAAAAATAACACACAGGAGCCCACAGCTTAGTGCAGCTGCCATCGCTAGTGACGGAAGCTGATATCAGGTTATTGGGAAATTAGAACCTATTAGGTTTGGTGAAGGCTCACTTCAAACAGGTTTTGTTCCCATGAATAAAGCAGTTTATGCTACCACAGCTTGCTTCCCAGCTTTGCCCTGTTTCCCATTCATTACTACAGATGGAAACTTTAAACTGTAGAAAAAGAGCTTTACTTTCGTATGGAATAAGAACACTTATGTGTGAAGTTTGGAATCTTTAAGTCACTAATGATAGCAACCTTCCCAAATTTTGTTCTCTTTCCCTTGTTTCATATTTTACACAGGATGACGGGGAGCTGTGGTAGAGCTAACCCCTTAGGTTTGTGAGGCAGTTTCAAGGGTCCTGAAGTCATGCCCTCTTCCACTCCCATGCCCAGGTCAGCCCTAGATGCTTCATTGGACAGGCTCGTCTTCGTTGCAGATTTTATAGAGGAGAGTAGGTTTTTTTTTCCCAATAGACAGTAAAGAGGAAAAGCAGATTTGAAAGAAAGAAAAAGCCCATGTTTAGAGCAGTCTATGTCTGGAATTAAATTTGCTCAGACTTAGAGAAACTGGGTTCATTTGAAAAATGAATTTTGGTCTTGTAGTCAGAAGAGTATTGGAAAAATGAAAAGTAACTGAAGGACATATATTTTAATCTGTAATTGTAAAATAGAACATAGAAAAATAAAACCACACAAGTAAAATGTGTAAATTGATAGATTATTTTAGGGTAAAATCACCCAGATTAAGAAATAAATCTGTGCCAGCCTCGTCAGCCCATTCCCTCCCGCCCCTCCCTATCCTGATTTTGATAGCCATTGAAATGGATATTTTGGAGGATAGTCTTGACTGATAAACCTGGAACTACCTACATTTAACAAATGGGTTCACAAAACAAGAGGATTCTTTCATTGTTTCTGAATCAGGGAGGATGAATGGGGCTTGAGAGATTTATTGGAGGTTCAGAGGATGAAATTCAGGAAGTGAATTACATTGATTCCCTGAGAATGAGATCAGGTCCAGGACAGCAGGCTCCATCTAATATAAGCTGGGGAGAGAGATTTGCAATATCTAAAGCTAGTAAAGATTACTATCTGTAATGTACAGGAAAATCCTCAGGTAAACAAGAAACAGAGCAGAAATCCAAGGGAAGAATTAGCAATAGATTAGGAAACCATGAAAAGAAAATCAGAACAGCTAAAAAGTGTATAAAAAAAAGGCTTACCCTTCAAAACACTCCAAGCAATGCAAATTAAAACAAGTCAGGGGTTCTCTGATAGCTTAGCAGATAAGTCTGCCGCCTCCCGCTGGCATAGCCACATACATCCCAAGGACTCAGGTTCATAACCTGGGATGGAGGGGAATAACCAAAATAAACAACTAAACAAAATTAATGTTTCATCATCGTCTGTCTTCCTGTCCATTCTCTTATTCACCTCCATTCCTATATGTATCTTTCTTAAAAAAAAAAAAGAGAAACATTGGACAAGTTATATAGATTACCTACCAAGTATTGACAAGGGTGTGGAGAAAAAGGAACCATTATTGGTGAGAGTATAAATTTGTTCCATTCTGGAAGCCATCTGATTCTATTTCATAAATATGCTAAGTACAAAGAGCCAGTCATCCCACTCTACACATATTGCCCCAGAAAAAACTCTCACACAGGTCCCTCATGGAACACAAGCAAGCATATTTGTGGAAGCAACCCGGCATTCATCCCTGGAGAAACTGGGATGTAAAATGTATGGATACAAGCCCTGAAGTATTGTGCTACAGTCAGTTGCAAAGAACCAGATGTATTTAAAGCCACACAGATAAAAACATCATAAAAACAAGTTATATGTAAAGAAAAAATATATTCACATGTATGGTAGACTACCATTTATATAAGCTAAAACCACATCTATCCATAAAAGAGCATATAGGAATACCTATATACCCAGGGACTTAAATTTCGCATATTATAGTGAGTGCCCTTTAAGGGGTGGGGAGATGGATGATTGGCTAGGGGTTCAAATGAAGGGGAAAGAAAATGGCACCTATCTAACAATGATGAAGTGATGTACATCTAAGTCTCTGTACAAGAGATGAAATAAAAACAAAAAAATCACCCTCATCTCACACAGATGGTCAATAATAAGCACATCTGGAGCTTCCCCTAATGATTGGATGACTACATAAAATTTGAATAGATATTCCAAAGGAAGGACCACAAAGATAATCTTTAAGGACACAGGGATTGCATGAGTGATGGAGTGGGTAAAGGCTTAGAACTGCAGGTAACATGCCCAGGAGTGTTATGGGGCTGGAACACAGTGGAAGGTGTAGGGAAACAAACACTGAGGGAAGATAGGACACAGTGGCTTCAGTCCAGTCTTGGCTAAGATGCCTCCTGATAGACAAACCTCGTGGATAGAATTACCCTCAAAGTGGGGCCATTGAACAGGGTTTGTTTGATCAAAAGAGTCCTCAGGAGACTTCATATTATGGAGTACCCAAACATAGTCTTAGGGAGAAGCACATAAGGAATGCAGACAGTTACCCTAAAAACAAGGAGATGAAAAAATTAAAGAAGGCACTATGATTCCATGTTAGTGCTGCATGTGGTGAGGAAAGAAAGGAACAACATAAGAAGGTGGAATTTGTGAAAGCTTATTTATCTAAATGCAGTGTGGTACAGAACACACGAAGAAGAACATCTGTTCCTTTTTCTGTTTCAGAAAAAGGATCTAAGTGGAAAAATTGGTAAAATCTGAATAATGCCTGTATTTAGGTTAATAATATTGAATTAATGTTAATCTCTTAGTTTTGACAAATGGACCATTTTTATGTGTCTATAAAGTGTTAATAGTAAGGCAAACTGGGGTAAGATTATATAGAGACTCGCTGTGCTATATTAACAACTTTTCTATAAATCTAGAAGTGTGCAAAATGAATGTCTACTCCCTCTACCCCTTTAGGTCAGGTGGCTAAAGCACAGGCCATAGATCCAGGTTCAAGATATGAGGCTGAAAAATGCATAAACAATAAACAGTTGAACAAGAACAAAAAAAGTACAATAAACTTATACCAAAATTCAAAGTTAAAAAAAATTAAGTCAGTTCCAGCCTAAAGACATTTCAAAGAGATGGAAATTGGTAAATATATGTCAATCAGACATATATTATATATAAAATATGTTTATATGTGTGTGAATTTTAAAGTTTGGAAGAACTTACACCAAAATGTTATTATCTCTAGGTCATATTATTACTAGATGTAGAGCTATAGGTGATGAGTTCGCTTCTTTATACTTTTTTTGTATTGTCTGAATAGATCACAATAAAAATGTGTGAATTTTAAATTATGAGAAAAAAATTCATTTGTATCTGCCTACAGGAACACAGTGCCAGGTTCAGAAGACCCTTCCTTGGATATTGTGCACAGATTCCAACCCCACTGGGCTCTTTCTCTCTCAGAGTCAGGTTTGAGCAAATCTCCTGGAGATGAGCAGCTTTCTTCTCCCTCTGTGAGGTTCACAGTCAATGAAAATGTGTGTGGGCCTGTGTGAGTCCAGAGGAAGGCCTGGAAGCTGTTATTGGTGATCAGAGAACTCTGAGCATATTTACACATCTGCCTTGGAATTTCTCTATGAACAAAACAGGCACATTTCCTAGTGAAGGACATCATAATTAAAAAAATAATCACTCAAATCAACATATTACTGTATTGTACTTGTCAATTGTGTGTGTGAGTATGCAACACAGTACCTGAACTGACAGTGTGTGTTTCCTTCTGTACAAAAGTAGTTAATATACATGCAACAAATTCAGAAAACATAAATGTACAAATAAAAGATTAGAAATCCGCCCCCTATATGACTCAAGGATTTTTTTTATAAGAACAGTTTTAAGTTTATAGCAAAAGTCACACTCTTGTGGCTCAGGTGGCAGTGATGCTTGTGTAGAGATCACACACAGCCCAAGGACCCAGGTTTACGATTTTTTTACCTGGGATGGGGTGAAAAACCAAAATGAAGAACTCTGCCTTCCTTCCTTCCTCTCAAAAAAAAGTTCACATAAAATTAGTATAAGGTACAGAAATTTCCCACATACTCTTACCCTTAACCACACATAGCCTCCCTCACTATTAATACCTGCATCAGAGTGGGACATTTGTTACAATTTACTTAAATTGACACACAGTTATCACTCAAACTCCATAGTTTATATATTAGGGTTCATTCTTGCTGTCGTGTATTAAAGGGTTTTGACAAATATATAATGACTTGTATCCACTGTTTTATCATCATATAGTGTAGGTCCATGGCTCTAAAAATCCTTTCTGCTCCATCTATTCATCCCTCCCTTGACAGTCTTCATATCAGTAAAAGTATACATTTGTCATTCCTTTGAATAGTTACATAGTATTCCACTGAATGATGTACCACCTTGTAGGCATTTTCTTCCTTTTTTTTTCTTTTTTTAAAGGAAAGGCACAGGCAGGAATGAAGGAGAGTTAGGCATAAAGAGAGTAGAGGAAGAAGCATCTTTATTTTATTTTTATTTAGTTGTTCACGCAGGTTGGGCCTGGGCCTGGGATTTGAATCCAAGGGTATATGGCCTGCGTCCTTTGGAGGCAATTGACACAGCCACTGCTCTACCAGTGCATTGCAGGCATTTTCTAACCCTCTGTACTAACATCAGTGATGCCTCCATAGATAAACTTGAACCTATATCTAGTACAGGTCTATTATTTCTGTAGGATAGATTCAGCAGTATGACAGGTCTATTATTTCTGTAGGATAGATTCAGCAGTCACACAGTATCACACTGACAATTTTGGTAGAGATAGGCCTCTAAAAGAATTCACTCATTGAACAAATATTTATTGTGTACTATTTAGTGTCAGACGTTTATGAGACCCTAGGGATTTCACTATGAACAAACAGACGCAGTTCCTAGTGGAGGACATCATCATTAAACAAATTATCACACAAGTCAGTATATTATTGTGTTAAATTCTCTGAAGGAAAAGAACAGGGTTGCCAGAGATGTAGACAAAGGGACCTAATTTGTGCTCGGGATTCAGAGACAACTTCCATTAAGCTGCGTATTAAAGGATGACTAAAACTAGACTAGGAAGATGGAGGTATTGGGGATGGTTGGGGAAGAAGCAGAATTCTGACAAAGAAATGGCCTGTGTGAAAGTCTGGAGGTGGAGCAGTTTTCTGAGCCAGAGGGACACAGAATCCAGTGTTTGGGAGAGGATCTGGAAAGCAAGACCAAGGAGTAGACTGCTCCAGGCCATGTCTGGCCCCTAGATTTCCTGATTTACAGTCTTCCCAACAGAGAAGAAGGGAACCTTTTCCTGCATCTTTGTGACCAGCAATGCTTTGAGATGTTTCCTCCTTTCATTCTCTTACAGTGTGAGCATTCCTTACTTATGGTCAATCCTTGATTTTTACTGGAAGTCTTTTTGAGAGGTGTGTAACAGCTCACATTGGTTATCAGATTCAAAATGCACATCACGTTTGCTTCACAATGTTAAGCAAATTCCAAATTCCCCAAATCTCTGTGCATCCCACCACATTTCTTCTATTTTAGGACTTAAAGCATGAGAGTCATTTCCTGTTTCTGCAAAACCAATTTGTTCATCTAAAACAAACTGTGTTTGCTGTCAGCCCTTGTTTTGGAAACTCCCCCTGGGGGCTCTAGATCCTGCTGGTTCCAGTCATGAATCTCAAATCTGGGTGCTGGAGAGTGCTGGACTGCTGTCCTAGATCCATGCATACCAGTTCCATTCTCGATGCTACTGACACTGTCAAACAGGCTTCCAGTCTCAGAGTCTTCTCTTGAGTCTCACTGCTTCCTGAGATAAACTTATCATTTCTAGTTCCATACTTCATTTAAGTTTTCCTGTTGGTGTTCAATCAGGATTTATGAATGAATATATTGTAACAGCAGAAGGTTAAATCATGGCACATCAGTCAATGGAATACTTAAGTGAGCCTCAAAAAAGAATGGAGAGATATATTTACTGATGTAGAAAGAGGTCCATGAGCTACTAAGTGAAAAATTTAGTTTACAGAACACATATAGTATGGTCTAATTTTTCTTTCAAAAATTATGTGTGCACGTATGTGGAGGATATCTATTTTTTATTTATACATTTCTCTATTATCTGAATTTGTTGCAATGTACATGTTACTTTTGTAATTAAAATGAATGAATGAATGGATGGATGGATAAATGAAAGAATAAGGGACTTTTTAGGATTCTTAAAGGAGTTTATAGAAAACAAAATTTAGTCTTAAGTGTCTCTCCTTGACTCATTTACCAAGTCTATTCTGTCAACTTATAATTGAATAGTATATATATATATATATATTTAATTTCCAAAGGGTATAGTATATTAAAAACAGGTTGAGAAAAGTATAAGTGACCCCACTTGGTGGGGAAATTGCCTATGTATAGAAAATGATCTGGATTAACACTCAGGTGACTGAGAGGCCTAGGGTATGGACCACGTAAAGCCCAAGAACCTAGGTGTGCAGCCCCAGGTAGGGGAAGGTGGCACTAAAAATAAATGAATGAAAGGAGGCAGCCAGGCAAGAAAGAAAGAAACTGATAGAGCTATCCCTGGGTGTGGAATGGATTAAAGAAAACCTCACTTTTTATTGCTTAAATATTTTGCACTATGCATATAATTATTCTATTACAGTGACAAGAAGATTTATTTTCTTCTTTTTTTAAAACAATTTCTATATTTTCTTTTTATTCAAGATTATAGTATGCCCTGGTGGAGTAGCAGTTAGATCAATCACTCCCAAAGAAGTGCAAGCCACATATCCCTGGGTTTGAGTCCCAAATCTGGGGGGAAAACAACCAGTGTGGACAACTAAATAAAAATGCTTCTTCTTCCTCTCTCTTTCTGCCTACCTGCCTATTTGCCTTCATTCCTGCTTGTACCTTCCCTTACATATATACACATATATATCTTAGAGTGTATTTAAAAAAAAATTCGTTCCTTGTTCATATGTTTATTGAGCAAGTATTATCAACTGTTCAAGTGCTAGAGGTTTTTCTTAAGGAATTCTCAGTCTAGTGGGGAAGACTCTCAGCATGATGCTTGGATGAGAGACTGCATAATACCAAATGTTATGAGAATATCCTTCTGCCAAGAGAGTCAAGGAATGACCAGGAAAGGCTTGACAGAGGAAGATGTTGCTTATGCGGAGTCTTGCAGAATGAAGAGTCTGCCAGTGGAACGAAATGAGGAGGAGCACTCCAGAGACACCATTTATACAAATGTAAGGAGTGAAAGATGATATACTGCTTCATAAATATTAAATAGATCCATGTGGTGAAAGCACAGAGGACATGGGCAGAAGAGGGTAGGAGGAACAACATCCGAGGAAGAGTAAGATAAAATGCAAATAAAGTCCAGGCATTATTGTCTCTCTTAATAGCTGAGAAAAATGAGTCATGGAGAGGTTAAATGTTGTCCAAGGTCACATTAGAAGATGAGATGAGGCTAAACTGCAAAATAATTCTAGGATTTTTATGCTTCTGGCCACAGTGCTTCCTGAGCCAGGCTCATCTTTGAGAGCTTTCTGATGTTCTGGCTTGAACCATTCCAAGTTGTTAGCAAAGAACAGGACTGACTTCACAGTAGACTCTGACCACACTGGCCACACACTTGGCACATCCTTGTACCAGAAGCCAAAGGAGAGCTTTCTCTAAGAGAACTTTTCCTAAAAATGGCATGTACATGCTCAGTCTTGAATTGGTGGATACTCCTCAAAAATGATGGAGGAGGCAGATTCCCTGGCATCCAGCATCCTAGGAAGCCACTTTCCATTCTTGCTGCCAACATATAAATGGTACTTAGGTCAATTGCTTCCATCCAAGAGAGAGGCCATTGATATAGCTGGAGCACAGATCCAGAGCTTTCCGATGTTACATAACCTCTGGAATCAGAAAGAGCTGATTCTCACACTTATTCTACTGGTTAAAATGAAAAGACCAACAATTCCATGTGTTAACAAGGATGTAGAACAACTAAACTGGCAGTGTTTATAAAGTTAAACATTTTCCTACCAAAGCAGAATGTTCATGGCACAGTTATTCAGAATGATTTAAAATTGGAAACAACCTATTCATCAATAAAATGCTAAATAAATATGCTGGGTAATATGGCTCTAAAATGGAATACTATTCAGCAGTGAGAATGAAGAAATGGATACCTACATTATGGACAAATCCTAGAAACACTATATTGAACAAAAGAAATCAGACAAAAGAATATAATTTCATTCATATGAAATTTATGAAAAAGTAAAACACATCTATGAGTATAAAAGTCAGAATATTGGTTACTTTGGGAGTTATAGAGTGAGTGTTTGCTGGAACAGAGTATGAGGGAACTTTTAAGAGTGACTGAAATGTTCAAACAGTGATGTGCGTGGTGACCACATGAGTGTATACATATTGAGTATATGTAAGTGATAACTCAATAAAGTTCTCTGAGCCTGTGTGCTTGGGAGAGAGGGAGGGAGAGAGAGAAAAACAAGTCCTCATGTCTTGCTTCTCATCTCCAGTCCTACCACTGCCCCATGGGCAAATTACTTAACATTTCTGAGCTATTTGCCTCATCTTTAAAATGGGGATAAAAAATCCCCCATCTCATAGGGTGGTATTTTAAATTAATTTTTATTTTATTATTGTAAAAATACTTAACGTGAGTTCTACCCTCTTACCTTAGTTTAAAGCATACAATATAATATTAACTGTAGGTATAATGCTCTAGAACCTATTTACTTTGCATTATTGAAATTTTAAGTTTATTAGCAACTGCCTATTTTCTTCTCCCATCTGCCCTTGGCAACCAACATGCTACTCTCTGTTTTTGTGAGTTTGATTATTTTAGATTTCCCATGTAAGTAGAGTCATATAGGATTTGTCCTTTTGTGGCTGGCTTAGCATAATGTCCTCAAAGTTTACACCATGTTGTCACATATTGTAGGATTTCCTTCTTTTTTAAGGGTGAATAATATTCTACTGAATATACACATCACATTTTCTTTAGCCACTCATCCATCGATAGACACTTAGCTTATTTCCACATTGTAACTACTGAGAATAGTGCTGCAATGAATGTTGGAGAACTACTGTTCCTTCAAGACCCTGACTTTAATTCTTTCGGGAAATACTCATAAATGGGATTGCTGGATTGTATGGTATTATTTTCAATTTCTGGAGGAACCTCCACATTCTTTTCTATAGTGGCTGCACCATTCTGCATTTGCATCAACAATATACAAGGGATACAGTTTCTCTGCATTCTTGCTAACACTTGTCTTTTGCAGAGGGTAGTTTTAAGAGTCGAATGAGATAATGCAAAAAATCTCTTAGTCAAGAGCCCGAAAAGTATTGACTTTAGTGAGTTATTTTCACAGCGGGTCCCTCACCCTCCATTTACTCTGCCATGAGCAGTCTCCTGAAGCCTCGCTCTGAAAGACCAGTCCTACCTCTGGGGTATGTCAGATCCTCAGGAAGCGACCCAGCCCCACATCACTAAATGTCATGTTCGCAGACCTCATGAGACCAGTAACTAGAAAGAAGTTTCATCGAATTCTGAACAGGAAGCAGCAGTGACAACTGATAATCTGTGACCTGAATATAGCTATCCATTATCTCACTGTGGTTTCTTGTTTCCCTGACAGAGGAAACACCCACGACTTTCTTGAAGTTATTCTAAACACTTAGTTCCTTGTTTAGCTCTGGCAGGATAATGTTACCCTTGGGCACTCCTCTGCTGTGGACTGTGGCCTCCTTGCCAGCCTGGGACTCCTAGCTCAGTAGCCAACCTGTGGGGTAACTGTCCCCTCTACTTCAGGGAGGCAGCGACAGGAGCATACCAGGATAGAGGCCAGTAGTATCTGCAGTCACTGGAAGAGAAAAAATGAAAACAAAGGAAGAAACCTATACTGCATGTCCACGCTTTGTTCCTCTTCAAGAAACTAGTCAGGCAGAACTGACTTGCTAGGAGAGAGTGTGTCACCATTCCTTCTCATCATCACAAGCTTCTAAATTACACTCCACCTCCAACTGCCTGTCTCTGCTTCCTCTATGCTCAGAAAGTAAATCTGTCTTCTTTGTGAGTTCACCCTCCAGGTGAGGAGCAGAGCCTGGACTCAGCCTTCAAGTTTGAGCAGAAATACCCTGTTGACCCTTGTTCTTGTTAAACTCAGAGTCTGGGAGTTTTTCTGCCAAATGGCAAAGCTGGCAAGTTTTGTCTTTGGCTTCTCTTCCCCCTGGCAGCCTCTGCCCAGCTTGTTCTCAACTGAAGCCTTTATGATACCTTACCACCTATCACTGCGTTCTGAAGAATTAAGGATTTCATAAGCTCTCTCTCTCTCAGGAGTGCTTATATTCTCAGAGAGAACTTCTGAGAGAGTAATACTGAAATCAAAGAACTGTTTCTCTAATTGCTGTCTGGAGAGCTGCTTTTGGCAGGGAGCAGAAGGCCTCCGGGTTTTCTGGCCCCCTGGTGGCCATCAGTTTTTGGTCAGGTCTCCAGATGCAGGATGTAGATGACACAACATGACATCAGTTTAAGAGACCGTTTTTTTCTTAAAAGGAACAAGAAGGAACTCCTGAAATTTGCTCTGAACAAAATGGGGAAGCTGTAAATGCAGGTGGCTTCAAAGCCGAAGAGAATGTGTTCAAAAGCAGCTTCCACAGGCCAGAACTAGAGGGCTCCCACGAAGGGTCACTTAGGGAGACTGAGAAGGCAATTCCAGATTAGGAGGGATGAAAGCGGGCTTCTGAAGACCGGACTCTGCCACCAGCTAGTGGAGGTCTGAGCAGTCCTTAATCTCTCTGGGTTGAATTCTCTTCAATAACAATATTCTAGGCAGAAAGAATACACTCTGAGATGTTGACAGTGGTCCCCTCTGGGTGTGGGATTACAGGTGAATTTGTTTATCTTCTTAAGGCCCGTATCAGTCACATTTAATCAGAGAAGCAGAACTACTAAGGATGATAAAGAATAAGAAGTTTATTACAGGGTTTGACAAAATGCAATTGTGGGAGTTGGTTTAATAGTGTGTGTGTGTGATCACTGCTTATGCTTCTGGTAATGGACCTGAAGTCAGGTGGGCAGATAGTCAGGAACAAGATATATACATGAAGTACAGGAGAGCAAGGGCAAAAGGGAACCTGCATGAACAATGTGGCGATCCCAAGGGTGAAATGGAATCTGCGGCAGTTTCTATGGCTTCCAAAACCTCCGCTTTCAATGATCTGGACCTGCAAAAGGAGCTGGGTCCCTTTGTCCTGGAGCTAAACAAACACATTTGACCCAAGAGTTGAAAAAGCTAAAGGAAAAGATCTGGTGGGCATTGAAGGAACCCAACTACAACCCACGCCAACAAAGTGAGGTAGTGGATACGAAACAAAATGTATCAGTTGCAACAATACCCGATTCTACACAGACCTTTTAAACATAAACATGACCACTTTGCTTCCACAATCTAAATCTTATACACATTTTCTTGTGGTCAATTCTGGCTCAGAACCAGACAAGAAAAGGAATTCTGAAAACAGTTCCAGTTTAGCTAAATTGACATTATACAAAGTCACCATGATCCCTTTCTGTGTTTGCCAACCTTTCAAGTAGCGTGCATTTATTTTAATAACCAGGGGAAAGAAAAACCTTAAAAAGTCTCTAGACTATCCAAATTTCTAATAAATAGATGAAAACATAATCTACTAATCAGGAGGAAAATGCAAATTAAAAGCACACTAGGATATTGTTACACACACATCAGAATGACTAAAATAAAAAAGAAAGACAACACTAAGTGCTGGTGAGGCTATGGAGCCACTAGAGCTCACATGCATTGCTATTGGGAGTGTAAATAAGTCCTATCAGTTTAGAAAACTTTGCAATATCAATCAAAGTTGAAGATGTGTATATCCTGTAATAAACTTAAACAGCATTTATAGAAATGAATATGTTCACCAAAAACCAAGAATATTCATAGTGGCACTATTTGTAATAGCTCAAGACCAAAAAGAATTCAATTATCACCAATAACAGAATGAATGAATAAGTCATGGTGAATTCAAATTATGTAGAATTATAAAGCAATAGGAATGAATAATCCATCACTACATACAACAATAAGCATGAATATTACAAATATAATATTATGTGGGGTATGCCCTGGTGGAGTACTGGTTGGCTTCAGTCCACATACATCCCATGGTCTGGAGTTCGCTTCCTGGGACTGGCAACTGAGAAAAACAACTAAATAAAAACAAAGTGCTTCTTCCTCCTCTCTCTGTTGACCTGCCCACTTCTGCTCTCCTTCATTCCTGCTTATAACTTTCCCTCTGGGAATCTGGCCTATCCTTATCCTATTTCTTAAAGCGCGTATTATCTTCAATAAATCTCACTTGCTTTTGCTTAAAAGATTATTAAAAAAAAATTGTGGAGAAGGCAGACACAAATGAATATAAACTTATAATTCCATTGACATTAAATTAAGAAACTGACAAAATGTATCTGTGCTTTTAATCGCTGAATAAAGATTCTCTTTGTGGGATTAGTGACAGAAAGAGAGCTTTTAGAGGCACTAGTGATGCTCTGTTTCTTTATTTAAGTTTTGATTACATAGTGGTGTTTGCCTTTTGAAGGTTTTAGAGCTTTATGATTTGTGCACTTTTCTGTATATATGCTATACTTCCACAAAAAGTTAAGAAAAAGAAAATTAGTAACCCCCCTAATTAGGGAACGAATGATAATGCTCTTATTATATCACAAGCTGAGGGAATCAAATGCAGTAATATACTTAGAAAAGCAAGTCCAAGGAATATATAGACATAAGAACAAGGAGAGGGAGTAAAATATTTAAACTGAGTTGGTATCTTTTTTGTGTGTGGTAAAATATACATAATATAAAATTGACCACTTTATGACACTTTTCGAAGAAAAGAATGTGCGCACGTGCGTGTGTGTATGTGCACGCATGTGCCAGGGTAGGTGTTAATTAACAGGAAGTGGGAGGCAAAGACAGGTTTCCTAAGTCTCTGATTAGAGTCTGTCATGGCCGGCCATGATGTGACAGGTATCTACTCTGTTTGCTCAGCTAAGGTCTCCTGACCAAGCTGGAGATTTCACTGTGCCCTGAAGTCAGTCCCTTCATTGACTAGTGGTGATTCTCCAGCTCTCTAATGCCAGGCTGGAGCAGACGAGCGGAACTATAAGTTTCAGAAGTGCCATTCAATCCAGATTCCACTCTGTTGCCGTGATCCTCCGTAATACATACACAACCTCAACTGTGAGCCTCTCTGCCCACAAAGCATCTCCATGAGAAAGACTAGGATGACAAATTCAGGTGGCAGTCCCAGGACAACAGTTGTAGCATGAATTTTGCTCTCCAGAGTGAAGAAGTGTATGATTTCTAGACTCTTTGAGGCCGTTGGTTCCTTATTTGGCTCCAACACCAATACTAGCTCCATCTGGAGAGGGAAGGAACCCACAACTCTTCAATACCTACACTTAAGTAGAGGCCAAGGGTCACAGAAGAATCTGTTCCTAGCATACCGCTGGGAAGAATTTATTGAGTGCCTACTGTGTGCTTGGTTTATCACTCCTAACAAGATACCGGAGTCTCTTTCTTGGAGACCAGCCCGGGGCTCGGAACTTAGTCAAGTGCTTTTTAAGGGGAAGACAAATGTGGATGAATACGTATGGTGACTCATTCTTGGAAGCCCAACCAGGCCCAAATTTTATTCTATTCAAGTCAGGCTAAAATAAATACCATGCAATGGGTCATCTTTGGAGGATGAGGGTGAATATTTCTCTCTTCCTTGTACTTTTTAAGGCAGCATTTGTAATACTTCAGCACACAGCCTCTGGAGAGTGAGCACTTAGGTTCAAATCTCAGCTTTGGCATACTATGTGACTTGGGGAAGTACTTCACCTGTATCAATTTTTATCCTCTTATCTGCAAAAGCAGGGTGATAACAAACTCATTTTGCTGGGACATTACGAGTTTGAATAAAATGATGAACATAAGTGCTTTAGTACATTGTCTTATGTAAAAAAAATGATCCATGAATAGGAGATGCTATTGTCACATTTCCATATTGCTTGGTATTTTTCAAAGAACACATTATTTTGTTTTGTTTTTTTAAGGAAAGGTGCAGGGAGAAAAAAAGGAGAGCAGGCAGATAGGCAAGGAGAGGAGGAAGAAGCATTTTTATTTCATTTCCATTTTAGTTCTTCACACTGGTTGTTCCCCAAACCACCCCCCAACCCCCCACCCCGGGAATTGAACCCAGGGGTATGTGGCCTGCATCCCTTGGAGGGGATTGATTTTACTGCTACTCCATCAGGGTGCACTGGAACTCTGTTTTGTTTTTTGCTTTTTTTAATAATTAGGATTTTTTTTTTTTAAAGAACAAGGACAGTTCTAAAGGGGAAGAGAGTTTGTAAGAGGGGTGTGTACAAGAAGGGAGGGGCTCAGTCACAGAGTGTGAGTGCTGAGGTGGGCTGTGAGACATTTCTGGGGAAACTTCAGCTAAGGAACCATCTTGTTACTCTAAGATCCTGCCCCCTGCAGCTTCAACTCAGACATAGAGTAATTGTATCAATTAACTTGATGTTGATAACAGCTCTGATTCTCAGAGACTCCCAGGCACATTGGCTGCCAAAGGGTTCCTGGCCATGATCTGGGTCCAGGATAATCTGATTAGCTCAGCGGAAGGTTTACATCATTTCGTCTTCTACTCTGACATGCTGTGTCTATGAGCGCTGCACTAAAAGCCTTTAAAGGTTAGTTCCTTGAGGACATTCCCCTTTAAGTCCCTGGTGTGGGATATGTCTTACTTCTTCTCAGAAGACATTCATTCTCTGCTATGATATCATCAAGATAACTCTAGAAAAGGGAGACAGTCCTTCATATGAGCAGCCTCCCTCCCCTTTGCTGGGGTTGCTACTTTTCCTTTAAGTGGTTGCTGGCTCTGGATCCCTGGGCCTGGCACTCAGCAAACACTGTGGGTTTTGCCTTTTGTCACACTGAGCATGCCTCCTGCAACCGAGGCTGAGGCATGCATTCTCCCATATTTGGGAGTAAACCGGAGACTTGGAGGCATGTGGGTTTCTGTTTAAAATTCCAAAGCCAGCGGGGCGTATATTATCCATTTCCTCAAACCCAACATGCTATAAAGCATGAGTCAGAGTCGGATAAGCTTCTTCCCAGGGGAAGTTGTGTCAGTTGGTTAGAGAATGTAATTAAACAAGAATAATGTTCACTGGCATTAGGTGCAGATTAATGCAGAGAAAAACAAAAACTCCATCTTGAGTTTGCATTATTTCTGCCAAGATAAGACACCTTCCCCAAAATCTCCTTCATCAGAGAGAGCAGTTTAACCTTAATGAAAATTTAGGGGCACAGGAAGACCACTAGATCAACATTTCTTTCCACACGAATGATGACAATATTAGGACCCTTGGTGGGGGGCAGGTGTATTCTGATTATTTTTAAGGGTCTGTGTG
>RJWH01000212.1:455917-501893 GCA_004363575.1 Solenodon paradoxus | reverse complement strand
GTGGCCTTATCCACTAGACCACCAGGGCGCATGTGGATTTCTCTTCATACAAAAACTCTTTCTGAAGTTGATCTCTTTTTTTCCCTCACCAAGAACACAGTCCTTGGAGCAATCAAAGTAATGTTCACAAAGCCCTTGGACTTGATTCATAGGATAGGCCTGTACACCTTCACTTGCAGCTTTGCCCTTAATAGTGATGCAATCTTGGAAAAGTCACCTAGCTCACTGGCAATTCAGTGTTCTCTTTTCTCTAGTGGGTTAATATCTCCCTTCCATGTTTGTTTGAGTATTAAATGAGATAGTGAACACAAAACTCTGAATATGATTCATGGAACGTGCTAAGTGCTCAGTAAATGGTATATATTATTGAAAATGATTAAAATAATATATTCTTAATGTTTCATTTAATTCATAAAGCAAGTAAATATAACACATTTTGAAGGTAAAGGGTTATAGGAAGATAGTCTTGCATCAGTGAGATGTAGCAACTGATTATGTGATTGGAAGAAAGAAGATAGAAATTATAAATTAGATACAAGAGCAGCAACTGTGCAGTAGTTACCACCATATAGTACAGGATCAAAAGCGCTTTCCACCTCTCCGTTATAGCTTCCAGCTGAATAAATTTACAGCCCAATACAGCAACTGATGTTCATAATGGTGACTTCTTTGAGTCATCGGGAAAAGATTAAGTTACATGATGTGCACTCCCTTTCAGAAGGCAAAAGCGTTTTCCTTCAAAATGGTGCCAGGTGGCGCTGCAAACTTTCATCAGCTCGTCTAAAAATCCCTGATATCCATAGCTGTACTCTTTCAGTACTAGAAATCAGACTAGGTCTCAACTAGTTGGGGTAAGAATGGCGGTGCCATTAGTCAAAATTTGCTTTTTATGCTTTTCAGATGATGTTAGCTTCTAGAGGGTTCACTTGCACTGACGCCATTCACAAAACAGCTGAGCTGAGACAAGAAGGGGCTCGATGTCCCTGCTGTGCTGACAGTGCAGGCGGGTCTAAGTTGCTCTGACTTGAAGGGCCTATGAGAGCTCCCAGGGGAGGGGAGTCAGGGCTTCTCCTGACGCCCTCCTCCTTGCCCTGCATGGGAGGTGGTGTTATATGGGGGCCAAGAATGTGGGGTTTGGACCTACCAGTTAGGGATACTTTAGGCTGTAAGTGATGAAACTGAAGTCAGACTGGCTTAAACAAGGAAATAATGTGTGTCCATATTACTGAAAATCCAGAGGATTCAAAGTTGTGTTTCTCCAGTGGTGTCCATTCTCTTGCCTTCCTCTGTGTGTTGGTTCACTCTCAGGCTGGTAGCACTGAGTGCTGGATGTTGTAGCTGCACGTGACATCTAGAGACTTGCTCTTAGAGGAAATAAACTCTAAGAAGACCTCCGACAGACCTTTCCTTATTTCTCTGGTCTGTATTGTGTCACCTAATCATTCTGGAAACAGTGTCTGATGCTGGAGCAATGTTAAATATTGAGTAGTTTAGACCAGGTCCTTGTGTCAGTCATTATCCAGAAAGATGGGATTGTCATTATTGATTTAGACAAATCATAATTTATCGCTAGAGTTGGAGTCAAACCATCTAAATCAAATGACTTCTATGCTGTGGGGAAACGTGTTGGGGATGGCACAGTATTCTCTCTAGAATCAAGCAGGCGTCACAGTTATTAAGCTGGAAGCTAGCAAATGCCTGAAGGTCCCTGGTCTAATGTTTGTGAGACTTGAGGGGAGAATACAAATGTTCTCTGTGTTAGGATATTTTTAAAAGTTATAAATCAGGCTGTATTATCCTACCCTGACAAATATACCTTTATAATCATCTGGAAGGTCATGTTTGAATTAGAATTCTTGGACACTTCCGAGTTCTGCTGAGAACATGGTCACATAAAGGAGACTGACCCTAAACCTGTACTCTGTGTGTCTAGCCTGTTCCTTACGCTAGTTCGTAATGCACAGTGCTGGCCTGGCAGACCACAGTTCAGGCTATGTCTTTCCACCCAAGACGCCACCCTCCCTTCGGCCTAGGCATGTGACACCTGCTGTGTAGTTCGTCAGACTGGGCAGGTGTTTGTGGGAGAGGCCCACAGAGGTCTTGGAGGTACACTTGAGGCAGTTTGGGCAGGGGATTTTGAGTTAATCAGAGTTTGTCTAGAAGTGGAATGTGGGACTCTTGGTTGGTGCACGGCCTTGACCTTATTGTATCCACGGGGAGTGAGTTCAGCGAGAAGATGGCCACATTCTGGTCTTTCAAAATTCAGGATCTAGGGCAAATTTCATCTTAAAGATGTAAAGAAAATTTGATGAGCTGTAAGACCAAGGCAAGTGACAATTCCTCTAAGGCTGTTTTCTCTTGTAAAGGAGGTATGAAACAGTACTATCCGTTTCATCAAGTAGAGGTGAAGTGAGGTGAGCTGTGCCGAACACTAAATGCCGGCCGCTTTGACCATCCTTAAGTGCCCTTGTGCACAGGTGCCCCAGGCCCTGATACTAGTGGGAAGGCCTTAGGCAAGTCGCTCCATCTCCTCACATAGCAAAGTTGATATGATGGTGGGGGGGATAAAAATTATAACAGCACAGCCTCTGCAGCTGCCTTGCCTGTAAGGAAATCTGCATTTTTGATAAGGTAGAGAGGTTTAGGACCATACCGCCCTCCGTAATTTTCCAGGTGAAATAGGCTCCTGACTAGATAATTTGTTCACACATCAAAGAAATTCAGTTTACTAACCGGTGAAGAACATTTTGACAAATTATCACCCTTCTTTTTTTTTCCTACTTCAAAGCATTGCCTTTGTGTCCTACCTCTTCTCAGGGTAGTCTGACAAAGTTAGCCTTGTTTTTGCTAGACTTCATTTCAGCAAAATGATCCCTACAGCAATAATCAACAGGCTGCCATCGCATTAGAGACTGCAGAAAACTGCCAATGGTGAAAACACCCCATGTGGTGTGGTAACTGGGGTGTTGACTTTTCAAAAAAAAAAAAAAAAAAAAAAAAAAAAAGCAGTGTCTGAGTGTGGCTCCAACTAACACAAGACCAGTACCACAGGGGATTGTGAGAAAATCTTGGGTTAGGTTGGCCTCTTTTATGTTCTGTTTTAGCAGAGCTGGTAGTGATAAGTGGTTACTTACTTGGTTCAACATATTTTGTCACAATATTAAGAAAGAAGAAACCATTTATTTAATTGCTACTATGAATAAGTCAGTCTGTTTGCCTTTTATATATTTAATAACAATTTCAGAAATATTTGAAATAGGTAAAAATGATGAAATAATTGTGCTGGGAAATAATTTACCATCAAAGCAGAAACGTGGCATCACACACACACACACACACACACACACACACACACACACACACACAGCCCCTTAATCCAAGATCTGAGTGTTTATGTAATATAGTGTTCTTTGGTAAACAATTTTTGCTTAACCATAGAGATAACAAAAATATTTTTAGTGCTAGTTTACAGAGGGAAGGCGACTAAGTGTCTTAGAACTGACTTAGGGATGGTTAAGTGTTTGAAAATTTAAGTTCATTTTTTAAAAATTTAATTTCTATCTTAAAATCCACTTCAGGATTCTGACAAGCTTTGAATTTTAATGTGGTACTGGAATTAATTCCATATCAAAGATGAAAATTTGTGTTTGATTAAGAAAATACCATTTCACAGTGGCAATGACACTACTATAATGACAAATGCCAGGAAAGATAGACAACAAAAGAAATAAGTGGTGTCTTCACTTCAGAGTCTTTCCCCTTAAACATGCGCCTGCACACGTTTATATTCGCCTAACCTGCAGAGTCATTTTAAAGATGTAATCAGAAGATTCTCTGACTTGGTTGTAACTGGGCTTTATGGCTATTTTTGAATTAAAATAGCAACTCGTCACAACCAGGAGTCCCCTGAATTTTTCTCCCTCTCCTCTGAGTATTTGCTTTCAATATTTGTTCTGTATCTTAGATAAATATCTCTTCCACATAAAGTGGGGAGTTTCGGATTAGTATCCTAGGTAACGAAACTGTGTATGTGGGAGCCCACTGCATAGCCTTCCTGCATTTGCTGCCACGCCAGATGATGCCGTGGAAGAGTGGAAGACGTGAAATCACCCCAAAAGTTAGTTTTTAAAATAGAACAGATAGAGCAGCCATAAACAGAAGAATTGCCAATTATCTTTTAAAGACTGAGGCTGCTCATGAGATGTCTTTCCAGCTCCGTTATTAAAACCTGCATTACATACGTTTGTAGAACCAGTGAGTCACTCTAGCGGAACGACAAGTGAGCAGGGACGAGTTGGGTTCCACGATGCACAGTGGAGCTGTGTTTCGACCCCTAAGAGGAACCCATAGCTACACTCCAGAGCTACTTTATAGCAAGTTGTTTGGGAGATAGATTAGAATTTATCCTTTTACCTTCTTTTCCAGCTTATGTGGGCCTCCTCAGACATTATTTACATAGAGCATCCTCTTTCTGGAAATTCCGTGGGACCCTCTGACTGAGTCACGGAAGCAATTAGCTTTGCAATTCTGAATGTTACTATTCGCAAGAGGCCACATATTTTCCTAAGGTATAAGACGAACTTCAAGAATGAAATAAATGAACTTGTTCAGAGTTGTTTTTACCTCCGCAAAGCCAGTCCCTTAATATGGATGTTCTTTGAGAAATAGAATGGGGAGGGGGACAGACTTGGGGCCTTCCCCCCGCCCCCTTGCCAGGAGGGCAAGATATTTCAGGACTTTCTCTTGAATAAGGCTTCATCAGTCTCAGCTAATGTTATTGTTTAAATAAGCACTTCCACTTAATCATATAGAAATGTCATACTCATTTTGGTACGTCGTTAGATCAGATCCTTCTAAACTTCATGATAAATAAGATAGAATTTTTTGTACTTAAAATATTTTATAGAATATGCAGAAAGCATATTTCTGTAGGATAAAAAGTCCTTTGTATTTTCCGTAGCTCGCTGATAATTTTAAACTCAAGATTAATTTGTCTGGAAACATGACAGCCCAATGAAAGATTTAGTTGTAGAAAAACGTCAGTGAACATTTGAGTGAATTTTAGTGAATTTTGCTGTTTAGTGAAGAGTGTTATTTAATGACCCTAATATCTCTATTTAGAGCTTAATCATACAATTTAACTTTTATTTAACAAGTTTCAGCCAATGCTCTGAAAGTGTCCCTTCTGTAAGTTACCCTGTCATTTGCCAGACAGTTACCATTTATAGATGGATGAAAGTCCAAAGAGGTTCAGTGAATTGTCAAAATAACACAGCAAGAGGCAGAATAGAAGATTTGAGGCTTTTAATTTCTAGGCTTTTGCTCTAGGACAATTAGCTAGTTCTCCCCTGAATTCAACTAAGGCAGTTTAAATGGAGCCTCCAGGTGTGCTTTGTAAGTGGGACAATTGTCTGACCTGGATGAATCTATACTATTTTTTTTCTTTCTTTTTTTTTGGAATAGTACTTGTTTTAGAAAAGTCCAGTTTTGGCTAAACAGTGTGTGCCACTCTTTTATCTAAGAAGAAATGTAAAACTCAGCTGAGGAAAGGGTGAATGGAACACATCTGTTAAAGTTGATTTTCTGGATGAGAGCAAAAAAAGTGAAAGATAAAGCGAGATCCTTTTACCTTTTAAAATTCCATCTCTTAGACCATTGTGCCAGTGTTTGATCCGTAAGTTTCTTCCCTTAAAGCATCTAATAGTATATATGCATATATATGTATATATACATTTGCATATATATATGTAAATAGACTTGCATTTTTTAAAGTTCTATCCTGTCTAAGAATTTGTAGAATTCACTTACCAGTTCAGAAAGAGAGTTTAGATTAATGATTCTCTACCCATTTCTCCTTGTAAAAAGCCCTTCCCAGGCTAACATAAGAAACAAGAAGTTAAGGGTTGTAGCTAATTGTCTAGAAAGCAGGATTAGAAATCCAGTTCTGACAGAAGCCAAATGAGTTACACTGAATTTGGCACAGGCTGTAAAAGAAGCTGGTCTCTGTTAATGACATGTTCTTATTCATAAACAGGTGTTTGCCCAAGGGGAGTATCCTTGCACTTCTTTGCAAATGTTATGGAAGAGTGATTCAGTGGAAGAGGGGAACGTTTCTCAGTTTCTCACCCGAATATGGCAATTCTCTGAGTGCTCCGGACTCTGAGCTTTTGCTAGTAGTGGAAGGTATGGGATGCCAGAAACCATGTCCCTGCTTTACTTGGTGTTTCTCAGTTTAACTGGGAGGCTGTTGTCCCTGCCCTTAATTAAATTGCTTAGATAGCTTTTGTGAAGTGTGTCAAGTGCTAAGGCTTTTCTCTTTTCTGCCTCAAGGCTTTTTAGCAGCAGCAGGAATAAAGTGAGGGGATCAGGAGGACAGCAGGACAAGAGTCATTAAAAAGGTCTTATTGCTGATTGCTGGGGGCTGAAGATGAGGAGAAAGGATCAAGAAGACAAAACCTACTGCTTTCCCTAGAGAGCCCTCTTCCTCTCACTATATCGGCTCTTCACACCGGCCATCATCTTACAGCCTTGTTCTAGTAGTTTATTTAGGTTTTCATTCCTGAAGTTTCTCTTGAGCAGTGGTTCTTAAGAGGGGTGGTGGTGGGGGAGGGGTGGAGCTGCAACTTCTGCTCACCTCTGCAAGATAACGGGTAGTGTCTGGGAGCATTTTGATTGCCACAGCTGGGGAGAGTGGAGGGTGCTATTGGCTTGGAGGCTAAGGATGCTGCTAAACTCCCTACAATGTGCAGGTCAGGCCCCCCACTCAAGCAATGGGCCTCCTACGTTACGTGAACATTGAGAAACTCTGCTTTACGTGAAGAAATTGAAAAGCTTTTGAAATAAATGGCCTGTTTCTGCAAATTCGTAGCCATTGTGTGCAGAATATCCCATTCCACATTAGTAAAGTGCTGTTTTTGTTTCGGCCTATGTTTCGAGCACTTGACTTCCCAGCACTAGAAGGTGCTCCAGTGCTCACCTGGTTTATTGCCTGTGCCGACCCGAAAATCAGCCATTTCTCCAAGGAGCTCTGTTTCTTTTTATTGATGAGTAGAAGCCAAGGTCTGGGTGCTAGGTGTGTTTGTTGGCACTGAGTTTTAAAATTCCCAAATCTAATCTTAGTTTGTTCATTTGGTTCGATTTGGTCTTTCCCTATTCATGAGTAGACTTCAAAAATCCTTTTCTGATGTTCGAACTTATGTGGAACATTCAAATTATCCAAGTGATACTGAAGTTTGAAGTGACATCTTTATAAATAAAATCTCTGATGTGATTTGTAAAATGTATTTTTTTCTCTTATACTGCTGGCATTTGAGGCTACTGTTGCTTTAAGCCTTCTCCTGATACTGAACACTTCTCACCACATGTAGTTTTATTGTTTTATTTCATAGCCTCTTACAGCTGCAGTGTGCTTAGTTCTGCCCTGTTTACATATAGATTATTTGTTATGAAGTGTTTGAAAAATCTGCATACTAGTGAATCTCACTGTAAGAATTCTAATGTGGTTCAATTTCTTTGATAGGCTTTAATCTTTCTTAGTAAATGCTCATATCTTTGTAGAAATTTAATGTTTAAGTTCTTCTAAGATGTTTTCTAAAAGTTCATGACTGCTTAATTCAAAACCTCTATGTTGATGATTGATTTATATTAACTTGTCAGAGTTTTCTTTTTATAGATTATCATTGACTTTTAAAAATCTTTCAGGTGTAAGCGACAGTAATTTTATTTTTCGCAACGGAGTGCATTAGTTTTTCCTTATTATTTAAATGTTTATATGTATTGACAGAACTCTTTGAGATGTATTTAAATGCAAATTGTATAACTTATCACAGTTCAATTACTTATAAAGTAGAAAGGTAAGCAATATAAACTGAGATATTCTTTAATTCTTTTTACATTCAAGGTCTAGTTGGGATCAATCTTAAACACAGGGTTGTCAAGTTCTATAGTTTCCAAACAAAACTTTCCTCTGTTATCAAAAGCTTGGGTGATGTGGGGTTATTTAAAAATGATTGAGAGGAAATTTGTGTAACCTAAGATTAACCACTTTAAGGCTAACCATTATTTGTCATTTAATACAATGGAAATACTATGCAAGCATATCTGTGTAGTTCCAGAAAGTTTGCATCAGTCCTAAATAAAATCCCTTATCCATTGAGTAGCTTCTCTCATCGCCCCTTCTCTCTATCCCCTGACAACCACAGATCTGAGTTCTGTCCCTCTGGCTTTATCTATTCTAAATTTTTTGATATGTATGTGATAATACAATGTATGACATTTTGTGTCCATCTTCTTTTGCTTAGCATGATGTTTTGGGGGTTCCTCCTCATTGTAGTATATATCATCATTCTTTTTTTATGGGTGAAAAGTATTCTGTTCTATAGATTCACCGTAATTATTTGCCCATTCATCCGTTGATGGGTATCTGAGTCGTTTCCACCTTTTGGTTGCTGTGAGTGGTGCTGCGGTGAACATGTATGTGTATGCACTTGAATGCCTGTCTTTAGTTCTTGGGGGGCATATACCTAGTAGTAGGTATTGTAGGGCCGTATGGTCATTCAGTGTTTAACTTTTTGAGGATCCATCACACTGTTTTCCACAGCAGTAGATGATTTCTAAAACTTATTCCTAAGTTTATATCTGTTATGTTAATCAAAATACTCAATTTGGAAGTATGCTCTCTTCAATGCTTAGATTTTGCTATTAAAATATGGATTCTTCTTTAATATATTCACTGCTTTTTCCAAAGTTACTTAAAAACAATCAGGATAATTCCTGTGTTCCTCTCAAGAGAGTTTGTAAGACTCTCAGAAAAAAAAACATGTCTTTAAAGTTCTCGTCTTTTGCTCTAAGACAATTAGTTAACTCTCCCCTGAGCTTAGCATAAGCCAATTTAAATGTTCTGACACAGAATCTGCTTTCCATATGAAGATAAAAGGCAAAACAAAATTAAAATTATACAGAGTGTTTAATATAACCTTATATATGTCAGATAATATTTTGTTTACTCTGAATAGGAAAGAAAGACATCAGCATTTTAAGGTGCATCCATGAAACCGAGTACTATCCCTGCTCCCCCCGCCGCCCCCCTCCCCCGGGCCCCTTTGCTGTGTTCCCAGAGTTTTAAAGATTTGACTTCATTTCTCAACTTCATATAACCTATGTCATTACCAATGGATTCAGAAATAGTGAATGCATTCTGTGGTTTTTATTGTTAGCAACTAATAGTTTGCATTGTTTTCTAAGTACTTTATTTATGTGAGTTTTTATTTCTGAAGACACAGAAAGGAAGACAGGCATCTTATGTTAGCTCATCCCCTTAAATGAATCAGCACAGCACTGGGTTATTACAGACACTTGATAAATGCTTGTTGAACTGAATTGATGGTGGTCTCCAGACAGGAGACTTCATGATTGCAGGAAGCACGTCTGTCTGCTTCATGGGAATTTCGCCAGCACCTAACACTGTCTCTTTCACATCATAAATATTTATTGAATGACTGAACAAATGAACTAATGTACCACATAAATATTTTCTAAGTACTGATGAAGGACATTTTTCGGAAGCAAATTCTTCTCATATCAAAGGCCATTTTAATTTTACTTTTTTGAGTAGTGTCTTTATGATATTCAAACTGAAGATTAGTAATTTTACCTTGGATTAGGTACACTACATTCATTGTTAAATAATGTAAACTTAAAACCTTAATTCTAGCTTGATTACACAGGAATGTTTTTGGTAAGTACTTGGTTACTTGTTGGCCTCTTCTGTTAAATATATAAAATCTTTCAAATTTGTATCCATAATCATGGCTGTTTTTTATATCCCAAATATGTTTTACATTTACACTTGATGTCAGTCAAAGCTTTTCCGGCAGTCATTTCCTTGATTAAGGATATATGTAAAGTTTTTTTGATAAGAAACATAATGTCACATAGTTATGTAGTTCCTCTTGATGGTTGGCATTAGCAGATGGCACACGATATATTTAATTCTACGTTGCCATAATTATTAGAGACTGGAAATACTCTCCTATGGAAGGCTAGCTTTATATGGAAATGCAATGGGCTAACAGTAAAAATGATTACAGTATATTGATTTGGAAAATTAGAGTAGCTCAGTTTGAAATTATGAAAGCTGAAAGTGTTGTTTACGTTATTTCTGGCTGTGACAAAAAATGGTGGTGAGTTTTCTGCTTTCCTTTAACTAAACTTTTAAAAAATCTGCGCTTAGACACATACTTCTGGAAAAACATTTAAAGATTCTGAGTGGGTTCCTTAAGTGAAACAATTACTCAGAATGAGGTTACCCAGGAAAGTGAAAGGAGGTGTCTGGAAGGGCCACTCTTCTTGCACAATGCAATTGCTCCCCTGGATGTGGTTCAAGAAAACACCCAGGAAGCCCATATCCTGTCCACTTTTTAAAAAGTAGTTTCTTATTAGAAAACCTTTAAAGAAATACTGATTGAGTAGATGGACTTCAAAGTCATTTTGTCTTACATCTTTTAGGACTTAGGATTATAAGAACAAGCGAAGGAGAAAATGGCTGATAGGAGGGTGTGCACTAGTGTGTGATGAGTAAAATAAGAGGCCTGGACAAACCCAGGTCTGAGGAGCCTGGAGGGTCTGCATATGAGAAATGAATTTGTGCCTTGTTGGGAGCTGCCCAGATTCTTAAAAGGAGTGGTGTGCCCAGACTTTCTTTGTGTTCAGTTGTTGCTGGCCAGAGGTTTGAGGCTATGTTGTTGAGCTAACTGTCGATCCATTAATTAACTAAACCAAACTGGTTGCTTGGAGTCATAACCGCAATACAGATGTGCAAAGGCTTAGATTTTCCCTTTCCAACCAATTGTGCTGGCATTGTATATTCAGGAGTGAACTAGCAAAGGGAATGTCTATATTAACTTTCCAAAGTGGGGATGCCTGGATCTTGCTCTAGAGATCCAGTTTCAGTGAGGGACTTCGTGAATGAAAAAGGTAGTTCTCTTGTGTGGAGCAGTGGGATAAATGGGTTCCAATGTATTTTCCTGGTTATAACGATCTCTTTCTGGTTTGAAATTTCTGAGACTCTAGATTAAACGTTAGCATACTATCTCTGGGAATCATGGTTAGCTCTTAATTTTGCATCTTAATATTGCCCTCAATCTTTTATTTTTTTGTTTAAAATGAGGTTAACCAATCTCTACACTGGAACAAACTTCAGCTAGTAAAATGGAACTATTGCAATCAGACGTAAACATAGTTAAAATCATGTTTTTCAAGTATTTTAGACTCTAGAGTGTTCTGTTAGCCAAAGCAGGAGAAGCCTAATTTATAGAATGAAATCCATTAAATGTCACACAAATGTAAAGATGGTCAGTTGGCTCATGGGGAGATTGACCATGAAAGTAAAAATTTAATCTCCCTTATACAGCCTGTCCTCTCAGAAATTCTGAGTTGACATTTATATTTTATGTGGATATACATGAACTTTTACTTTAAAATAACAGAATAGTTTTCTAACCTACTACTTGTTGTTCAATGAGGTGACAAATTTCATGGTATACTGTCCTTTGGTATTTTTAGATTGCTCATTTTTAAATATACTTTATGCTTTTAAATTATAATTTTCTCGCTTTGTTAAATTAAAATGACTCCATCCAGATTTGTATAATGTTTCAGGGGACTATTTCTTTACATTTGGATACCTACTTTGGCTCATAGTATTGCTTAAAAGACTAATATACTTGAAAAACATGACTTTAGCTTTTTTTAACTGGAGGCAGATATCATTACGACAAAACTAGGTCAAGATAAAGTAAAACAGGCCTCATGAAAGTGAGTGAACTAATTTTTAGGAATCCTGAGGTTAACGTTAAAGGTAAGAAATCATGATATTTCAGATTTATTTGCTGCTTTTCCACTTACTCCTTGACTCAGGTTCCTCTTCTGTAAAATAGGAATAATATTATTTATTTCCTTCATAGTAGATAAAATGTAAATAATAAATATGTAGTGGATATGAAGTAGAAAACCTTTTTCACAATTATGTAACGACTTTTTGTGTGTGGGAGGGAGGCGGTAGTTTTCTTTGAACTTCAGTTTTTGCCAGACTTTTGAAAGTCTCCACTTAGATGATTTGATTGAAAATGTGATAACATCTGTTGGATAATTTTTTCCATACTGGAGGATACATTCATATTTTTTATATTGTTCTGGTAGATGGTATGTAGGAAATTCTAGTGATTTCATTCTTTTCTTACATATTTAATTGATATTACAA
Source organism: Solenodon paradoxus (assembly GCA_004363575.1). Lineage (NCBI taxonomy): Eukaryota > Metazoa > Chordata > Mammalia > Eulipotyphla > Solenodontidae > Solenodon > Solenodon paradoxus. Next base: position 489,634 of record RJWH01000212.1, on the reverse strand, counting down.
AGCTCATTTACCAGTTCTAATTTAATTTAATTTTTCGTAGTGAGCCCATGAGTTATTATCATCATATTTTATAGATGCGGAAGATGAGACTTAGAAACACATTCTTTGTAACTATTATTACTTTCTCTGCTAATTTCAGGTACCAGTGCTGTTGTGTGTCAGTTGATCAGACTTTCATTTTTGTTAATTGTGTTGTTCCTTTAGGACTGGCAAGACCAGTTCTTTCATAGAAGCTAAAGGTCCTGTGTGTTTCTCAGTTATTTGGTGGCAACTCCATGTAGAGATGGGGATGTGTGTTTATTAGCTATCATTTTGCTTCAGAGATAATGCCCTTGATACTAGAAAGGTTAAGTCTGTATGGGGAAAAAAAAGGGATCAGTTATTTTGCATTTTCCTACTTTTTCCTATTATAGTTCCATGAGGCATATTCACTGTATGATGCTTATGAAAACGTGATCCAATGTGATTCTGGGGCAGGTGGGTAGAGGATACGGTGACCTGTGCACTTTCAGAGGGTGGCCAGCAGGGGGACACATGAATGCAAAAGGTATTTCCATGAATAAAGTGAAGACTGACTCCTTTGTTTCTTATATTGAAAAGATGAAATGGGCACTCCACATGTGTTAGTTAATTTCAGGACATTCACATTTCATTCATAATGACTGGTTTGACAGCTCTTTCTGGGACTTGTCTGGGTTTAAATCCTGGCTCTTACTAGCGTTGTTTACTTGGACACTTCACTGTCTGTATCTCAGTTTTCAATACATTAAATAATAAACTCAGCTCTCAAGGTTGTTGTGAGTATTAATTGAGCATATGTAAACACTTAGAACAGTGCATGGCACATATTAAATGTTCAATAAATGTTAGCTGTGATCACACATTATATATATACATATATACATATATGTATATACATATATAGGCTTTGTTGTTTGCAGTTAACTGGGGTTAAAAACTTAATATCCTATCTGGCAATAAAAATAGGAATTTCATTTCTTACCATATCTTATGGACTAAAAAGTAAAGAAGTTTTAGATGTGCAGATTTATTATTTATATGATATATAACACACCATACCACCACATTCCACCGGTGCACCACTGGAAGAGGTGATGACCAGTCTGATACTACCTACCAATCTCTTTCACTGTGATAAATGGTTATTAATATTACCTGCAAAAAAAAAGTGGTCTCTGAATTTAGATCAGAAATGAAAAATCAAGCAGTCATCACTGTTTAACTGGGTCTGTCTTCACTAAGGAAATGAACTATTAGAACAGTTTTCACAAAGTAGTGGGAAATATTTTAGTTTGAAACAACTTGAATTGACTCACTATGTCTACAATGCCCCTGTTAATGCTGGGAAATTCATCTCTCTCTCCCTCTCTCTCTCCTTGTGATGACATTGGCTGTACCTGGATAGTCTGGGATAGTCTCTCTATCTCAGGGTCAGCTGACTGGCAGCCTTAATTCTCTCTCTCTCTCGATTCATTTGTAACCCAAAGAGCCTTGGGATTTTTTCTTTGCTTTTACTTTTCCTCCTTGTGTATCCTTGAATAAACCATGCTGGCTGTGTTGCTTGATTTCTTATGATAATATCTTCTTTTTCTCAAGCGTGTATAGTTGTGGTCATATTTAAGGAAACTTTATTTTATCAGCATAATTGGCAGATGTTGGTGTGATTGGATTAATTCTGAGAAAGCCTTTGTTGAGCTTGGACTAGACTGTAAGCTCCTTGAGGACAGAGGTCAAGTCTTGTCCATTTTTCTGGAATTGAAGATTTAGCACAATGAAGAAATGCTCATTTCTCTACACCCAACTGTGGGATTATGTTAACTTTTTCATAACAGTATAGGATTACATGACTCCTTTCCTGACCTCAGAATTTTGTGTTTATTTTGGTACTAGTTTCCTAGATTTTTATAAATAGTTAATACCAGAATCTCTTTTCTCAGATAAATAATTTAATACACGCCATCTGATTAATTGTTTCTACAGTTGGGAACTTAGACCCTAGGTTTTTTATTGTCTAAAAGATACTTTCTATTGGTATTCAGGCTCTCTCCCTAATCTAATGTAAACTTATTTTTTTCCCCTTTGCTTGAATTGATTTTGGATTTATCAGCATAATTTTTTTTTTTAAACTTAACAGTATGGCTGTGCATAAAATCAGATAATCATTAGACTATGAACTCCTGGAAGTTGGGGCTTTTAGCTTACATCCTTTTGTTACACAGAGCCCATAATATGTGCCCATTAACTATCTGTGGAATAACTAGAGTCAAGCTAGAAGGGTGCTCAAAGATGTGGAAACCAACATCGAGAAAATTTGAAGACATTCTCATAGTAACAGTGCTAGAGCTAGTCCCAGGCCTCCTTACGTCATGTCCACTGAGATTTCCACTGCACCATATCGCCAGAACCAATGTAGCTGTGTGGAGCCTCACCGTCAAACTGGAGACTGTGCCCAGCAACAGGAAATCGGAGGCAACTGGAATGAGAGGAGTTTCTCGCCAAATTTGTAAATGTTGATTGTCAGCAAACCAGAGCAACAGAACCGTTTTAGAAATTTTCCAGTTAAAATGGAATTTTTAAAACCATGAACTGCCACCAGGTCAGTGAAGCTGATTTTATGGGAAGTCAGAGTTTTGCACAGCTGGTAGAGCAGACTGGTAATGGTGGCTCAGTCTGATGACTTCCATCAGGCCGAATTGCCTCTGACCACAGTGCCTAAAATCATCCACTCCCAAGGATGATTCTGCTGGTCATTTTTTAGTACAAAACTCCATTTTCCTTCTAGGGCCTTTTGAGTCACAGAGAAATTTCTAGAGAGACATGTAACCCTTTTCTCTCTCTGTGGCCTCCAATTGTGAATTAGTCAAGTAAGCAAAAGATTGAAGGGGTTATTGCTCAATGATTAAATAATGACTTGTACAGAGAAATGATGTTTTTATCCCTTCAGAGGCAACAGACATATCAAAGTACTATAAAGATGTCCAGGTGAGTTTATTAAGTTTTGAGAGAAAAGAAATAGATGAGGAGCAGATGAGTATCTTGGATGAAGTCCTAGACCTTGATCATAGAGAATTTTATTATTTTTTGATATTTAGAGTGGATAATAGCAAAGCAAAATTTTTAAGGAGGATCATTTTTCCAGAAAAATGTAGCACTGATTTCTTATGCAATAGTTGAAAAAATATCTCTCAGAGAAGATTCTGGATCTAATTCATGCAAATGAGCCAAATGTAATAAGTAAGCTTGAAGCTGGGTGACCTCTCAGAGCTAACAGAAGAGGGCATGATGTTAAATAGCATACTGGTTTATGGACAGACTGTCCCTAGCAGGCCTGGCATTAGTTAACTACTTGAGAAGTTCTTTAGAAAAGAGGTAATTGCAAAATACATTGACAGAGTTTCTAGTTAAAATTAATAGTATAGTTAATTGTGTGAGCTATTTGGACCAAATGGTCTTTTCTTATCCTGTGGCTTCCTAAGTTTTAACATACGGTAGCATTAGTCCCATCCTCTCAACCATTTGAAATTTTCTCTTCTGATGAGTATATAAACTTTACTGTTTGTGGAACTCACCACATGATAAATATTGTCAATGGCTTCAGTGACCATAACCACATAACAAATTGCTTTTCCACTTGGTCAAACATGTAATGGAATGATTCATCCCAGATCTCTTCAACATGGTCACTTTTTTGACTATTGATCTACTTCCTGATTCTACAGTGATTTAGACTCTATCTTATTTGGTCAAATGAACCTGGGATGGTTCTGTTAAGTTTTGACTGTGAGAGGAGCCCTTCTTTGCACTTGGGAAGACTTTGTTATTTATGAAATTGGGGCCATCATTGGGATGTAAGTCTTGAAAGAAGTCTTCTTCTATCAAGTGTACAATGGGAAATTAATGAACATAAATATTCAAGTTCAGTGACTTTTTGGAAAGAATAATGTTTTACAAATCAAAATTTTTATCTGCAGACTAATTTATTTAAAATAATTAATTCAAATTTGCTATACAAGCTTCAGTGTTATGTATACGATATTTAAAAATACTTATTTTCTAAATATCAACTTCTAAACTATATTTGTGTGGGAAATGAGTTTCCGTACTATTATGTCACTCATGACTTTGATTCTGACCAGAATATCTGTTCCTCTATATTTCTGTAACCCTCTTCCAACTTCTATAAAATGATTCATAGTTTTCTGTGCATATTTACCATTTTCTCCATCATGTAGAAAGCTACTTGAAGGTATTTTTTTGTGTCTCTAGAACTTAGCACAATGACAGGTGCATTATTTATGTGACTGGACTGGACTATATTATATTCTGTGGAAGATGAGATCCTTTACACTTTGAACACTTTAATATAGATTTGAATTTTGTGCATCACAAGTTCAAATTAATGGTATCTAAGTTGTGGTCTCTTCAGTTGCTGTTGATTTCTTGGAGAAAATGATTGTAAGTGGAAGGAGTTTGTGTTGTGTTCTCCCTGTGGTAAACCTTTGATTATATTTCTGCAAATGTGGCCTGTTAGTTTAAATTGCTCTTGTTACAATGGAAAAGGAAATAGTTACTATTCACTATTGTTGGGGGAATACTTTAATTTGTTTCAAACCAGAATTGTTTTACTTTAGAACTTGAATGGATTATGGATCCCAACTTACATATACTAAAACACAGACTTATGGTAATTAGAAACGCCTGTAGTTACTTTGGTTCAGATATTTTTTGGTGTTGTTCTTGGCTTTTTATGCAGGCCTTTTTTTTTTTTCCTTTCTGATTATTCAAGTAATACAATCTCACTGTGGAAAAGAAAAATTGACATATGTTATTCAGGGTCTCACCATCTCTTCACTTTCCTTATCTTTGGTGTATTGTTATTACCCTTAGCCTGATTTTCCTCATGGTTGCAAGATGGATACTGCAGTTCTAGCTAAAACATCCAGACAATATAATATCCAGAGGAAAAGACCTTTCTGTCTTTCCTTCTTAGAACTGAAAGAATGCTTTCCCTACGCTTCATCTTCTTGTTCAGCAATATTCCTTTCCTATTCCATGTTCCTAGTGATCTTATGCCTTCCTGAGCTATCCATTCCTAACCCAATAAGGGTGAAGAATACTAAAAAGATCATGACTGACTTCAGGAGTTGGTAAACTTTTTGTGATAGATTTGGATGTTAAATATTTTAAGTTTTGTATTTCGTCTGGTCTCTGTCACAGCTATTCATCTCTACTGTTATAGCAACAATAGACAAAAGGCAAATGAATGGGTGTGACTGTTGCTTCGATCAAACTTAATTTACACAAACAGGTGGCTGACCCATGGGCCATAAAACCCACTCTTGGACTAGACTCATGACTCTGAAGATTAGCGTGTATCATAATCAGTTGGGGGCTTGTAAAAATGTATGGCTCCATGCCAAGTTTCTGATTCAGCAGACTTGGAATGGAGCCACGTAATTTGCATTTCTAACAAATTCCCACTTGATACTGGTGCTACCGGTTGAAGAATATCCCTTTCAGAACCAATACTTAGACCAGGGCTTCCAGACACATCTTTGTTGTCGAGAAAACACCTATTAAATAATGTTTAATAGCCTTCCAACTAGAAGCCAGTAGTTTCCCTCTTCCTCCACTAGTATGAGGACCAGCAATGTCTGAAGCATTACTAGTTGTTCCCTAAGGAGCAAAGTTTCTTATTCTCTCTCTCCCTCAAACTATTCATCTATATCCTTCAATTTGGGAATAGATTTACTTTTCACTGTAGCATTTGAAGGAGGAGTATATACAGTCACTTATTCTAGGAATGATTGGATAAGTAACCAGTAGTATCTTCTGCTGATTGTATCGGAATTCCTGAGGACAAAAGAACTGATTGGTCAAAATATTCCAGAAAATGTAATTTAAGTGTCCATTTTCTAAGATTTTCTTGAGCATAAAATCCAGTCACACAATTGAAGCAATTTTCTCTTATAGAAAGTCTGGCAAAAAAAACAGAGGTGGACAACTAATGAATAAATAAAAAGTTACCATTTAGGAAAACCCCAGTTAAAGTTGATAAGTAATTTGATTCTTATAAGAATATGTTTCATACAAAGTCTGTAAAAGAGTTATGTTATGCTTATTTATATGATTTTGTTGACCTTTCAGAAACAGTATTAACAGACAATAAATTAGTTTTCTATTTTATATAGCTGTAGTGTGAAAAATCTGGTTTTGGTGAATCAATGGTTCTTTTGCAAAGGAAGTCTTTACATCTTGGGTATCATTTGAATTAGGACTCTATTTATTTTGATCATTGGGCCAAAGTGGAAACCCATGCAGTTACTATGCTTTTCCCTCACCCTCTTCAGCTCTGCTCTCTTAGAGGGTTGCCAGTCAGGATCCGTGCCTTCTGGAGCTCCCGTAGGAAATCTGTGGCAGCAGGGATTTTGATGTCAATGTCTTCCTCTCTCCTCATCTGCCTTGGACAGCACCTCATCAGTGGTGGCTTTCCTGCAGGGCTCTAGCTCTCTCTCAACAAGCCTGTCATTGTTTGTCAGGTGATCTTGGACTTTGATATCCTTGTCTTCACCATTATCCCCCCAGCCTGCTGTTGCTAATCTCTAGGTTTTACCTCATCATTTACCCTATCTGGCTTCTCAGCTCTTTTATACCCACTAGGCCCCTCATCAAAATCTCTGAATTATAAATACTTAAAGTGGTTTCTGTTTTCTTGATTAAACCCATACTGATCAGAGCTCAATCCCAACTGTTTTGTTTCACAAACCTAAAAAATGTGTATCTTATTGAGATTTTATTGTTTTTCAAATCAAGTCCAAAAAAGTGTCTGCTGGAATTATTAGTAATTCATATACTAATACTATATAGGTAACTGTTAGTTTCGGATCCTTGTAAACTGGAAAGAAAAGCAAAGAAGTTGGTGAATTATTTCGGTAGGGACTCATTATAGCACAGAGACCGTGTTGAACTGCCTTTATTCAGATGGGCTCTTTCTTTACAGCATTGTGACACTAAGCAAATGACCTAACTGCTCAGTTCTACAGTTTTCTCATTCGTAAGTTTCAAGTTGTTGGTAATAATGGTACCTGTTAGGTCTCAAGAGGACTTTTAGGAGAAGTGCAAAATAAACCCAAAATGCTTGAGAAGTGCTTGGCAGATGACTATTACCTGTCATTATCATTATTGTTACTATACGTATCCTAACCATACCTGATTGAGAGAGCCTGTCATCATGGAAAAGAACTATAGGTCCTAAAAGTAAGTTTCTGTGGGGAATAAGGATGAAAATGCATATCAAAGGGAAAATTAAATTTGAATATATGGTCCCTGAAATATTTCTTTTTCCTTCTAATTGTTAATCATGTGTCCAACCATACTTATGTTAACAGACATGCCCACATCTTAATATCTCATAATAAAGGTTACTTTAAAAAAAATTTCGTCAATGCCACAAGTTCAATTTTAAGAAAAATAAGGCAGATTCTCCTAATTACATGTGTTTTAATTGGCTGATTACCAGTGCTGGCTCAGCACACAAGTTCTTTTCTCCATGTGTCCTGAAGCACTATGAATAAGCAAGTATAGCCCTAGGTTGTTCACATAGATATGTTATTGGCTATGGACATTTTAATCATGAAATCTAAGCAGTGGCTTCTGTAAGATGTTAGTTATTTCATTAATGTGGTGACCTAGTTGTTCAAACACAGGAGCTAATAGGTGGGACAGGTGTCTGGATAGGGAGCGAGTGTTCATTGAAACTTATAGGATGTGTTGTATTGTGATTTGTTTTTGTCAGTTTATTTGTTTGAAAGAAGAGATAACTATTTGGAGAGAAATTTTTTTTAAGTTAGAAAATGTTAATCGTGATTATGTTAATTATTAAAATGGTTGTTAAAAAACTATCTTCTATTTAACATTTTGACATTTCTGGGGGCTACACTGCTATACATTTGTTTATTAGTCTTAAATTTCTTAGAGAATATCTAAGCAGGTAGAAACATTTGGTATGAGATGTGGAAATTTGTTTTGTTGCTTATATTCTGCTACATTTTTAAAGAATTTTGATTGCCTGTTAGATTTGTCAAGTAGCTTTCCCCAAAATAAAACTGAAGTAATGACAGAGAAAAACAGCATTTGTTTCATTCATTTATGATTGCACTTATTACTTATGAATTTTAGCATTACTATTGTGTAAATTTAAAGAGATAGACTCTTGATATTCATTTCATTAGAAAATTTGCTGATACGGTGTTGCATGAAGGGTGATGGAAAACCCTGTCTGCCTTAAAATACCGTATTATCCCAGCTTCAGATGCTTATAATTTATATAATTAAAGTTACTTGTTTTCTTTTAATACTTGTCAATACTCTCTGGGGTCTATATCACAGACCGAGAAAAACCCTTGTGAACACATTTGCCCACATTAGTTCAAGGAAACCGGCCTGTTGTCTTTAACCTCTTAGACCTGTGACATCTGTCAACAGTGAAGTGGTAACTCTGATACATCATGGGGAATTGGTTCAGTGAGGCCTGGTGGGATAGAGTGGTGGAGGAGGGAGTCTCAAAGACAGCTTTGTGAGAATTAGGGCACTTTAAGTGAAGGAAGTCATGTGTCTCTTGCTTCGAGGCAGCAGATAGGTTTTCTTGACTCTACTAGAAATTCCAGATTGTGAAATAATAATAGATGTGGGTCATTAAATATGATGGAGGTGATGCAAAGGAGGATATTAAAATTATACTTGTGAACCTTTCTTGAGGTCAGAGACTCCAATGGGACTCTGAAAGCTTACATAAAAACACCAGAAATGTTACTTTCAGTTTCAGGGCACTTCCCGACCCCTGAATCCCATTCTTGGACCCAGGTTTCAAAATCTCTAGACTCAAAGAAAACTTAGGGTTTTTAGGATGTGCCAGTGTTTATAATTTTATTATACATTGGGGAAGCAGTTGAGAGTCACTGGAGTTTTCTGATTATGATTGGCATACTAATAGTAATTCTTATATTTCTTATAAAATAGCTGTAGAAGTCTACATTTATATAGGATTTGGTAACAGATACAATATGTGTAATAGAGTTATAACTAACTAAAAAAGAGCAAGAATTAAAATATTCATCAAGGAAAACACAAAAAAGCACATTGGATGTGTTTTTTTTTTTTTTGAATAAAACATGTTCTTATTGGAAGATTTGGCTTAGTCAAAACAATCAGATTTGTTGGCAATATAGTTGTGATTTTTTTTTTTTTTTACTGGAGAGATGATTCCACATTTTCCTTTTTTTCCTTTCTTCTGTTCTAGATCTGCATAAATCAGAACATGATTTATTAGGATCATATATTATGCTTAATGACTATTTGCAAACCCTCATTTAGAAAATCTTGACACCTCAGTCAAACAATTAAGATAGATGTTCTTCCAAATTGACAAGAGAAGCAATGTTGATATTAGGGGTTTGTTGTTGTTGTTGTTATTGTTTTATTTAATTTGGCATTCTCGTTTTTCCCAAATATAATTCATTCTTGGTTGATTGATAATGTTACTTTATTGTCCAATACAGATAACTGATATTCCTGAAATCAATATTTACAAGCAAACGAATGAGACTGGGTGTAAAGCAAGGCTATAAAAAGGTAGTAAGCAGTTCTTTTTTTTTAAGCATCTCAGATCATTGGGTGCTAATCTTTTTGACTTTTAGCCCCATGTGGCTAAACTCAGGAGGGATCACAAGTGTTTTCATGTAGTAATGTTTGAGACAAAAGTCTCATTGGAGAGTTACCTAAACTCTTTAAACTCTAGAAACAACTTAGAAATATGCAGAATAACTGATAATGATGAAAATTCTTCTAATTTGTATTAGAAACATGTAGTTATTAGAAACAAGCATTAGCAGCAGCCATAACAACACACTATTACTTTGTGTGAGGCTCTGGACTAGTTTCCAGAAGAGAAGTCTAAAGTAAATTCTTTGCAAGGAATTTAGCCATTTAAATGGAGAAGGATGTGAACCCCAAAGGTAAATTACAATACAAGAGAAACAAGATGACATTCCATCATGGATGGCATAAGTAATATATAAGTGACAGAGAAATTCTGATCTTGGGGCACACCTCATGTACCAGGGTGTTTTGTCAAAGCTCCACAGAGGAAGTACTCCTGATAGGTCCTGTACCTTGACATTTTTGTATTACTTTCTTGGCTATTAGTTGGTAAGCTGCTTAGTGGTAGGCCTAGTGTGTGTGTGGTTCAACCCTGAAACTGTTTGCATTGGGACATAGTAGATATATAGTAAATATATTTTGAGTCAGTGAATAGCAAATATGTGAAGGAAGACAGAGATGTGTGTCTAATGTTGAGGGAAGAGCATACATGTGAAAAAGGACAGGAAGAGCTCACAGGTTGAAAGAAGTGTACAAGTTAATGTAGAGTAGTGGGCAGAGTATTCCCACCAATCCCACTACCTTCCGATGGTGAATGCACCAAGTTGTTTGTTATGAAGAACTTGATATATGAGAGTATTATAAATTGAAATTAGAAAAAATAACCACTGGCAATATGAGGAAGGCTTTTAATATTATTATTAAATTGCTTCATAGCATGTGTAAGGCCTAGAATGTCAACTATATATTGTTTCCCTATAAAATGAGGGTAGAATCATATCAGTAGGTACGAGTACAGAAGATGACATTTTAAAATTAAATTGTGCAATATAATATTTATTGTATAATGTTGATAAAAGAAACAAAAATCTGAAATATGATCTTATTCATGTAAACTTACATGTTTGTATGTATGTGTAGCAGGTTTCAGAAAAATGTATTTCCCAAAATATTAATATTAGCTTTCTTTAGGTGGATATCTAAGTGTTTTTACTCCCCGTAGTTTCACTGTAGTCTGTTTCAGTACCCTAGAGGTGATTTAAGGAAGATAGTGATGGTTGGAATGGAGAGGAAGAAATAAAGATGATATTTTAAAGGCAGAATTGAAAGTACTTGGGTTCTTAATACGGGATAAAGGAGGAATTATAAATTAAATATGATATTGAGGTTTAGAAAATATGATGTTGAGGTTTTGAGCCTGTTGGCATTGTTAATAGCAGATTTAAGAGGAATGTGTACTCTGCAAGTTGAGATGTGTTTCAGTGGAAACTTGACTTTTTAATATCAATATCTAGAACTATTTTTTAAATATATGAAGCAACATCTAGAGCAGTACCTAACAGTGAAATGGATAAAGTAAAGCAAAGATCAGAGTTAGGCAGAGGTTGGTATTAAATTGTGACTTTTTTAAAAGCAATTCAACATTTGTTTCTTTTTTAAGGAAAGGTGCAGGCAGGAATGAAGGTGAGTAGGCAGGCAGGAAGACGGAGGAGGAGGAAGAATTTTATTTTATTTTTACTTAGTTGCTCACACTGGTTGTTTCCCCCTGGACCTGAGATTGGAACTCAGAAGTCTGTGATCTGTGCTCCTTCAGAAGCAATTGACTTAATTGTTACTCAACCAGGGTACTCCTCAGCATCTTTTAAATTGAGGTATAAGTGTCATATAACATTGTATTAGTTTCAGGTGCACAACATAATTTATCAGTATGTGTAGTATTGTGAAATGACCACTGCAATAAGCCTAGTTAACATTCATCACCACATATAGTCACAGTTTTTTTTTCTTATGAGAACTTTTGACATCTACTCTCAGCAACTTTCAAATATGCAATGCAGTATTATTAACTATAGTTGTCACTCTGTACATTAAATCCCCAGGATTTATTTATTTTATGACGAAGAGTTTGTACCTTTTTCCCCCTCAGGCATTTTGCATGCCTCCTACTGCCACTTTTGGCAACCACCAATGTATATCTATGAGCTTGTTTTTCATTTTACTTTATTATTTTTTAAGGTTCCACCTACAAGTTAAATCATATAATATTTGTCTTTCTCTGTCATATTTCACCTAGCATAGTGCCCTCAAGTTTCATCCATGTTGTCACAAACAGCAATATTTTATTCGGTTTATACTGAATAATATTCCTGTGTATGTATGTGTGGTCTTATACATAATGGAAACAAATGTATATACATACATACATATATATGTATATATGTGTGTGTAGATTATATATACACTTAACATTCTATCTATCCATTCATCCATTGGTGGACACTTAGGTTGTTTCCATATCTTAGTTATGGTAAATAATGCTGCAATGAGCCTGAGGTGCATATATTCTTTCTTAACTTCTTTTTTTCCCCTCCAATTAATTGTATTACGTATTCATTTACCTTCGCTCTGCATATGTATATGACTAACTTACATTTAGATTCATTTACTGAATATTTGAGAACACAACATCAAAGTTCTCAAGGGTATTTATAATTTGGAAAGGTCTTACATAATTACTCCTCTTTGAAATATTTTAACAAACTAAAAGGTTGATATATTTAACTGTGACTTAATTCTAATGTTTATTTGATTAATTTGTGTGGGTGATATGATGGCTCACATGCATTATGTGCTTAGTACATGCTGCATGTTAGTATGTGTTTTAATGCATTCATTCAGCCCAACCATGAGTCAGTTATATTGTTTTTCTCAATTTTAAGTTCTCAGGGAAAGTGAAGCATAAAGTTATTAAGTAACTTGACTAAGGTCTCCCATTTAGTAAATGGCAGAGCTGGGACATCATAATAACTAGTTAGAGTTACATGCCAGAACTTGATTTTTGTTTTGTTTTATTTCTTTTTTAATTAATAGACTTTAATTTAAATTTTTTTATGGAAGTAATGAACATAGCATTAAATAAATTTCTCAAGATTCTTAAAAAAAGGTATCTTCACAATTCTCATATATTCTTAAAGACAATAGATAATTATGACTTATCTTCATTTTTAGAAACAGAAAGTAATAGATAGGGAAATGGAGAAACTTCTACTTCTGTTTAGATGCTTACTGAGTGGCAAAGGGAGAGTCTCTGTTTGAGGTGCCTTGGATAGGAGACAAAGTTCATCACTGTTGCTCTCTATACCATTATGATTGGTCTTTTGGTTATAACTCACCTTTTAAAATCCAGATCAAAAAAGGCTCTGTTTCCAAAAGCCATGGTGGCCTATTTTTTTAGGTTTAACTAATAACATACATGAGATACCATGAAGAATGGCTCAAAATAGAAAATACAATTGTATAATTGAGACAAAAAGGGATATCCTGGAAATACTATTATGGTTAGTAGTAAATTTTAGAGCTTCTAATTATACTAGTCTTTTCCCTGCCCTAATTACTAATTTTAGAAAAAGTTTCTTTCAATTTAAGAGTTAGTCAGCCTTAAATTTGTCCCCTAACTATGTTAGAAACCACGTTATTTCCAGTTCAGTTGAAATTATATGGTATTAAACCTGTATCTTCCCAGGTTCAATGGACTTTGGCAGATATGTTGGGATTAAAAACATTAGTGTGTATCAGTAGCTTTTAAAGGCTCTATTGTTTGGGCCATGCACTCTTTACCATTTTGGTTTCTGGGATGTTCTGGGGTGAAAATGGGATTTTTTTCAGTTTCTTTGGATAGAAGTAGGTTATTTATCTCATAGGTGTGTTTGTAAACTGAATTCTGGGTAAAATTTTTGCATTTAATCTCATAGCATGAATAAGTCATGAATTCTAAATTAAAAATAAACACCTGTGCTTTCTTTTGGGAAATATTAAAGTTGGTAGCCTATATTAAAATAATCCTTACGTTCCCTGCTGACCTGGCTCAGGATGGAAAGATTGAGTACCCATCTTAGACTCTGTAATCATTGAGTTGAATTCTTTGTGCTGTTTATTATATCCTTCCATAATTGAATTTTCCAGAACTTTTTAACCTGTAATTTTTTTTCTTTTTTCACATAGCTCTTTGGCCTGTGAAAAAATGTTGTCATTACCCTATGAAAACACAGACTCATTACTTCTGTGCCTTCACTGTTAGACATACCTTGCCTGGAATCACTTCTAGTCTTCTTTGACAGAATTAATTTGGGTTATCCAACCACCAATGAGTCTTTCTTAACAACTCTAGCCTTCATTTATTAACATCATCAAGATCATTTATAGGAAACACTTCGAAGTTTACTCCTGAATTCAGTGCCATTTGATATTTTCTTTGGTTTAATAGATGCTAGTTTGATCTCAACAGGTTTTTACTGAGTGTCACCTTTCAGCTTTCAAAGATAGGAACTTTTTTTTTTTTTAAATTTTGAGGGAGATTATCAGATACAGTATTCTATATGGAGAAAAAGTTTCGAAATGAGTCTTACCGGACTGAAACTAAATATTTGCTAATGTCAATTGAGTCGAATTGAGATTTTTTTTCATATTGTGTGCAGCCTGGAATGAGTCACTTAAATTCAGGAAGAAGCTGTACTTGTTAATTAACAGCATCAGTCTAGTAGTACCTGAGAAAGTCTAGAGAAGAGTAGGCTAAATCAATAATCCTTAAGCAGTCTGGATGAGAAAATACATAAAAATATTCCTACGTTAATAGGCAAGGTTCATGGATTTTGACTTCTTTCTAATCAATAAAAGATCAGAATCACGGCCATTTAAAATATTCTGAATATTTTATAGAAACTGAGGACAGTTCTTTGTTATTTTAGTTTTTTGCTTGTTTATTTTTTGTTTTTTCAGTGACATTTTGACTTTCTTGATACTGATATCTGAAATGTTATTTTCTCCTTGATCTTTATAAGATTGATATGCTCTGATGTTGTGAACAACAGCTTTGACAAGAGTAAGACAGTGTGGTCACATTAGTTGGTATATTCAAATCCCCAATCAAATAGTTGATTAGGTGTGAACCTTAAGAAGATCATTGGTTTACTTTGCCCAAATTATGTGTTTTTGCCACTTCTTTGCTACAGTGAAAATGCCTTTGGAAAAAAGCTGAATTCATTCACTGATTGAATCCAGTGCCTGATGACTCATGAGTAGTTGGGTGTAATTCTTACGACCACACAATGGTGGGCTGAAGCCTGATTTCCTAACTTTGGAAATTAATCCTTTTTATGTTCTTTTGAGGGGTGTGGGGTGTGGGGGAAGCAATCATACTGGCTTCTGTCCTCTCCAAAATTCTGGAACATAAGTTAGCCTTACTACTCAAGACTCCTTGCCAAAGTTGAATCTGGGGCAGTATTTTCCTTTAGACTAAAATATTTAGGCTAGATCATTTTTCAGCTTACAGTCAGGAACAGTCTTGAAATATCACATATGCCTCAAATTCATATTATTCAGGTAGGCTGTAAAGGGTCTCCTCATCAGTGTGTAAATCAGGAGCATCTCCAGAAAGATCTGAAAAAAGATGTAAGAAGCGAGTGCCAGTAGTCAGAGAATCTCCCATTCAGCTGCATCCTAGCATGCTTCTGAGAAAAAAAGCTGTAAAGAAATGCAACTTATTTGAATCAAATTTTATTTTGCGTATGCTTAGGAGTTTAATGATCATAAAAGGAATCCTGGTAGGAACTGCTCTTGAAAGTGAATCAGCTCCTCTGAGTGTCATTTCATGTCTTTATACATTCAGAGCTCGTGCTTAATTTTCAATTGTGTGGATTTTAAGGTGTATGGTTGTTTTAAAATTGTGAGATTTGGGGAATAAAGCCAGGATCCTGTTCTTTCTTCACCCAAATTAGAGACCAACTTTTTGTTATTGTTATTGTTGTTTTAATAGACCCTGAAAAAAAATCTCAGAATTCTTTCCAGTGGCTTCTCTCTTTGGGCAGAAAGCCTGTTCAGAAGTAGCCCTGGTAGACATTCGGTTGAAAAGGGGAAAACTTTAGAACAAATTAAAATAATTTTTCCAGTTGCCTAAGACCAGAACTGATATTCACAGGTGTTCTCATCAACTGAGAAAATGTGGGGTTTTTTTTTGGTCTTAGTCAATATGTTGTTTATTGAGCACAAGCTGAGTTTGATTTGTTGGGTAGTGTCCAAGCCAATGACTATGTTTCATTTTAGAAATTTTTATTAAATACCAGTGTTACAAAAAGCAAAATTTTTTGTATATTTTGAAAATTGAAAATCCTTTGACCCTCACCTTGTGACTATTGAATACTCTTTCTATTCCTGTATATTCTGGCAAGTCTTTACTCTTAAATAGTATTTGTTCGAGGACATATGTGAAGGATTCATTGTAATTCATTTACATCCCCGTTTCTTACACAGTAATTTGTTCCAGATGTTGGGTTTTTTTTTTTTCAGATAAGTTACTGATTTTGTATTCTTTCCTTATACATTATTTCAATAGTAAGCCTCAGTTTGGAGAATATTAAGAGTATTTGGAGATGTTAAATCCCCCATATTCATTGCAACATTTTTATAATAACCAAGATGTGGACATAAGCTCAATATCCACAGATGGATGAATGGATAATAAAGTTGTGACATGTATGTATGTATTATAATGTAATATATAAATGTGTATATATTAAATGATGTTCAGCCATGAGAAGAATGAAATCTTCCCATCGTGACAACATGGATTGGTGTTGAGAATATTACGATAAGTGAAATAAGGCAGACAGAAAAAGACAGATATTCCATGATCTTACTTTTATATAGAATCTGAAAAACAGCCAGCCAAACAAAAAATGATCAAGCGCATAGATAGAGAACATATTGGTGGTTGCCAGAGGTGGAAGTGGCTGATAGGTGAAATAGGTTAAGGAGATCAAATGATATAAAATATTAGTAATAAAATAAGTAAGTCCTGGTATATAATGTGCCACATGAAAACTGTAGTTAGTAATACTGTATTGTGTATTTGAAAGTTGCTAAGAGAGTAGATTTTAAAAGTTCTTATCATGAGAAAAATGTTTATAGTTATGAATGGGACAGATGTTAACTAGATTTACTGTGGTGATTATTTATCAATATATATTAATATTGAATTGTTATGTTGGATGCCAGAATAATATAATATTATATGTCAATTATGCATCATTTGAAAAAAGAACAATGTGAAGCTATAATCATGGGCAATATATTCCAGAGGGTGCCTTTGTGAAACTTTGGGATTCTATAATTAATTTTGATAATTCTAAATCTGTTTAAAATATTGGTATAATTATATTCCATAAGTTCTGGAAAATAAGTATAGATTTTAAAAAGATTTTTAGAAACAAGTTATCTAAAAACGAGTTTATAGCATCATAAAAGAATAGTATCCATTGAAAAAAGAATATTTGATAATGTTTCTTATTCTAGTATAGTGACAGCTAGCATTTATATTATCTGATTATAACTGAGATAACATATAACGGAGATACTATTTATATAGTAATACTATTTATATAGTATCTCAGTATGCTAAAAACCTTCCCATACATTATTTTAATTGGCTCTTACATGAGGCAAGTTAGTATTACTTCATTGTTTTATACATTAGAAAAATGAGGATAGTCTAGAGAAGTAGAATAATTTGCCTGAGTGAAAGAGCAGAACTGGGACTCAAATTGGTGAGTCCAAGGTCTTTTCACCACACTATGTGGTCTTCAGGTAGGTTTCTGCTGCTGGAAGAAGAGGTCTGGGTCATTTCTTTCAATCTTTCATCACATCCCACATTTTGGTCTCCCATATCCCAATAACTCTGACCAGAATAGCTAGTAGTGAGTTGTCTGGGTTTCTGCCCCTTATTAACTGTGTTGTTTTCAACCATCAATACTTGAGAGAGAGTTAGGGTAGAGGTTCAGAGCTCACCTTTTTACTTGCCCCTCATGTCCTTTTTAGTATAAGGATACACCTCTGCTTCATGTCCCAGTATCACAGCCTAGTGATCCTGGCAAAATAATCATCAGTGTCAGAGATGTGATAGACTATCAACTCTACAGGAAATCATATATGTCAATTAAAAAACAGATGGTGAAAAAAATTACTAAGTTTCTAGGAAAATAGAAGATCAAACCAAAGTCAGACTATGATCCAGTTTTACAGAGAGAACTACCACTAACAGCTTCAAGTCCTCCAGCTGCTGCACATGCTTTCACAACAATTTCTTTTCTTGCAGCATCTATGTTCTTGTTTCTCCTGTCCATCTTCTCTATTACTTGGATTAGGTTCATTTTCTCTGTCCTAACTCAGGCCTTTTAGGTAAGGAGTGGCATGTTTTAAATTCTCTTTGCCATGAGAACAAGCACTCAGGCTTGAGTTCTGACATTTTGTAGTTTTTTCTTATATAATTGGGACATAGGTACTCACCCCACTTGATTCACAAGGTTGTTGAGAATACTCACTGAGACATTGTAGGTAAAATCCTTAAAGCATGATGTGGATGTGCCCTGGTTTTAGCACTGAACTTTGTGACTTTTAATCAGTCACTGAATCACTGTACACCTTAGCTTTTCATTATGCAAATATATAAATAAGGAACTTATACTAGATGATTTGAAGGTCTTTCAAATATAGTATAGTTGAATTCTGATGAATGTTTTCTATTTAGTGTCATGAGCTGTAAATAAAGATATAGTTCTTGTTTTCAAAGACGATAAAATCTAGAGAATGGAGACAGATGTAATAAATGACTAGTGTGAATAGTGAATGTCTTATGATCTAGTCCTACAACTCTGATTCTGTGATTGCTAAAAATCTTCTCTTCTCAGTGTCATTAATTTTAGAGTTTATTTCCCTCCAGAGGAAAGGAATTTACTAGACATTTAAATCAGTAGTTTCCATATGGGGAAATGGAGTTTAAAAATAATTTTAGTAGACTATTAGAACATTAGTAGGACACACAAAATTCATATGTATACATACATTATATATATATAATATATATATGACTGATGAATACCTGAGGATAGACTTCTTTCAATCCAAATAACCACTTGAAATTCCTATATTGACAAACTATTGAAAAAAACACTGGTCTAAAATGTTATGGAAGACTTTATTGGTGAATATTCCTAGTGAAGATTTCTCTTCTTGAAAGAAATTGTATTTGATTGGAAGAAGAGTCAACCAGTAGAAGATTGGTCTAGAGATTTTCACACACAGACACCTTTTAAAAAATGAATTTGATGCTAACTCTTTGTCACTGAAATCAACTCTTTCTTCACTAAATGGAAGGAAAATGTGGATTGGTAATACTTCATCAAAGTTGTGTTGATGATTAAGACTTTCCAGTTGCTTCCACCTCTGTTTGGGCAATAAGCTGATATAATAATCTAGCTCACTTGAACATGGGTAAATGAAGATGTGTTTATCATTAGTTTATCATTCTCAGATTCCTGCCAGAATGAATTTCTCTGTGATCCTGGAAATTTTTTTGGTGAACAGGTTCCCAGTAATCTGTGTAATCTTTCATAATATTTTTAAAAATCAAATCATATTTTTTTCTGAAGTGTTAGACCGTACTTTTCTGGGCTATTCTTGGGAGAAAGTGAATTCTGTAGGATAAAACTCTATAGAGAGCTGAAACAAAGAACTGAGCCTTCACAAGCTAAACTGATCTTTCCCATCACTCATGCATGTCTGAAAGAGCCAAGATGGTATTCTTTCCCCAGATTTAAAATTTCTTCTCTACATAGTTGGTGTGATACTTGTTATTTTACCCAAATTCAACTTGTTATCACTTTTTTGGATATTAATACCAAGAATTTAGACAAAAAGTAGTGGTGAGAATCAGTTACTAGTGTGATGACAATTTTTTTCTTTTGTCATTCTCTGAAAATGAATTCAGATTTCTGGTAAATGAACTCTTTTGGAGGAGTCTTATTTAATCACCTGCTTGGTTTAGTTAGCAAAGAAGAAAGTAAGTTATTTTGAAAACTAGCTTGTAACCCATACCTCTCTCATCATCTTCCCCATATAGTCTACTTAAGCTACTTAGAAAGTGAGAAAAAAATGAGTTTGGTTTAGAGGGATCTCATATTTGATGTGATACGTAGCTTGAAAATTTCCAGAAAAGGTCTTATTTTTGACATATACTGTATTTACTTATTTGTGTTCATAGATTTTTCCCTTTTTTTAGTTTGGTAAGGAAAACTTTTTTTTTTTCCATTTTTAAACATTTCACTCTTTTCCTGCCTTTTGTGTTTTTGTTTTTATTTTAATGAGAAATTTTGAATTAGAGTATTGGTAACAGGACGGAAAACATCTCAGATCCTTTTTATGTTATTTTAGGCTGTATTAGAAATGTACATAGATATCTGTTATCTTTTGGTTAGTTTTGTAGTTCAAAATCATTCTGAAGCTCAAAGTGATTGGGAACCTCTACAGTGCAGTTTAAACTGACATTTGGTAGTCATTAACATATTTTGTAGCTGTGAAAATTGTCACTAGCTCACAGATGCTTATAACTTTATTTCTCCCTCGTATTTCAGTCCCTCATTAAGTCACATTTCTTTCTGTATCAAGGTTCAATGTAGAACCTAACTCCTAGTGGACGTTCAATTGATATTTATTGAATAGATTGAATAAACATGTATTTTACTTTACATTAGAATAAATAAATCTTAGCCTCTATTCATAAGAAAAAAAAACACCTTATTACTTTCTACTTAGAGTACATACTTTCTTTTATTGAAATCACAAAGTGGCAGAATTAAATACATGAAAATTTTGTGGAAGTGAATTTTCTAGCTCCAGAAAATAGTCCTGTAGAAGTGGTGTGCAAAGTGAAGGAACATGTGCTGTGTGACTAGGCAAACCTGGGTTTGAATTGGCTGCATGTTTGTGCATAGTCAGACTCTTAATACCTTTGAGGCCTCAATTTCATCAAGGCCAAAGTGAATCTAGTAACTATTACACATTTATTGTGGAGATCATGTGATAGGACAAATGCTAGACCTATAGTAGGTATCACTGGAAAGTGTGGGGAAGGTTGAGGACGCTGTTATGACAATAAGATAAGTGCCCCCACTGGAGAAATATAGGGGTATTTTAGAGAAGTTAATTTCTGGAAACTGAATGAACACACTTGCATTAAGGGATTCTCTTATGGTCAATCCATGGTAGAGATGGTAACAAGACCAGAGTCCAGATTTGGATTTAATTACTTGAGATGTAGATGGTCTCTGCTTTTCCATCTCTGCTGTACTTGGTTTGATGTTTGAAAGTTGATGATTATTGTAGGGGTTACATGCTCCAATGACTACAGGACCAGGCAGGTCACAGATGTAGATGGAGGGCAATGAGGAGTAATGGTCATGACTCAGGAGCGCTTTTTCTGAACTAAAAAAATTCAAACATTCATTGTGGATTTACTTCAAAGGACAAACAAAGTAATCTATCGACCTTTCATCCCCATGAAGTCAGGTCGGCACGGACGACTTGTTTATAGATTTTTCTCATGTTAACTCAAGCCAATAGTAATTTGTGTAAGACTTAACTGATATGTGTGTGTGTGTGTGTGTGTGTGTGTGTGTGTGTGTGTGTAAGGGTGCACTGGTATATTGGGAAATACTTGGCTTTTGGAAATTTTAGGCAGAGACAAACCTGGTTGAACTTAGTCACTGTGTGATTTTGAACAAGTTACTAACCTCTCTGAACCTTGTTTTCTTCATCAGTCAATAGTAATAATTATCTACAGGGGTTGTTGAAAGGTTTGGGAATAATATACATGGAGTTTTCAGGACTACCTGGCAACACAGTGGACATACAGTAAGCAACTGCTATTGTTATTATTAATATTTTTTAATTTTCCTTGCTCACCCATTCTTTCAGGCAGCTCTTAAGTCACATGTATCCCCATCACTTAGTACAGACTTGATGTGACATATTACTTTTGCCAATTTGGTCATGCACAATTCTTCAATTCTTTTTAAGAATAATAATAACCATCAAAAAAACTTGAGATGGATGAGAATGAGCGATTTCTCTGTAGCTTCTCTTTTGATTATGATGAAAGTAAATCTCATGTCAAATTTTGTGATACATGAAGACAATTCTTAAATAAATGTTTATAGGCATGGAATAATTTATACAACGATACTGGAGGCCAGGGTAAAAACACAACTCTCTGCCTTTTAGGTTCTAAACCATCACCTTTCTGCTGAGGTTCACCTGAGGCAGATAGAACTATAATCCATCAGGACTTTTTGACCTCATGTTAGGCATCAGAAAGCTAGGAATCTTCTGCTGCAAAGGCAAGATACAAGGTCATTTAGATTTAGCCTTTGGACCATATCCCTTCAGTCTCTCTGGACTCAGTTCATGCAAAGAAGAGTGAGTTTGTCTTGAAAATAGTCAGCCAATTCACTATCTTGAATACTAGAGATTTGGCAATGAATCTATTTCTGACTTCCATTATCAAACCTCTAATCTCACCAATGAAACCCACTTCTAACATTCATTATGGTAATTAGAAAACCTCCATGTTGCTGGTGATGCCATTAGCCTAAGTGCTTGTGGTAGGCCCCTCCAGCTTGTGAACTTTTTGATTAGAAGGACAGATGTTTTTAGCACACACTCAGATCCTAAAACAGTGATTGTCAATCAAGTTGATTTTACCTCCAATAACCTATCTTTAGATACTTGGAACAATCCAGAGACATTTTTGGTTGTCACAACTTGGGGAGGTGGTGGTGGTGATGGTCACAGTACTGTACTGAGTTCAGCAGTGTTGGTAAACTTCCAGTAGTGTCCAGGACATTCCCCCCACCATAATTATCTGGCCCCAAATGTCACTAATGAGGAGACTGAGAAACTGCGGTAGGGTGAGCTTTGTACAGTGTAGAGTGTAGTTTAAACTGGTTCACATGCACACATCCTATGACCTGGTCTATGCTGATGTATTTTAAGGTTAAATATAGACTTTATAACACTCACCACATAAACCAGTAAAGACTTGAACAAATGTAGGAATTAACTCTAATTTAATATATTGGAAGGTATGAATTTAGTGCCTAGTTATTTACTTCCTATGTTAGGCCCAATAAATAACATAGCCTATAAAAACTTTTCAAAAATGGTAGGCTCTGGTCTTGTTCACCTGAAATGTGGAGATGGACTTCCATGCCCAAGTAGTGCTCCTATAAATTATCATCTTAACGGACACCCTTGTGCTTCCGAGTCAGGAGACTTTTAAATGTACTTCAGTATAACAAATATGCTTTGAATGCCTACTGTGGGAGGAATATAGCAAATAATAAAATAGTCTCTGACTTGGAGCCTGACAGCACTACAGGAATCAGGCACAACATGTCTTCAGCAAGGCTGCACCTAATTATAATGTCCCAGCATCCTGTATTGTAGAAATACCCTCAGTTCACCTTCATTTTACTGCATATGAAACCTGACATCTTCACTCATTGCCTTTTTGTCTTAGGTCTTTTTGGTCTGAGACATGCAGGTCTGTACATGTCTTACCAAAGTACTACCAGATAGTAATGGTATAACTATATATTTTATGTTAAAAGAATATATTAAATATACATTTTAAATGCAGAAATAAATAAAAAACACAAGAGGAATAGACTCTCTGAAGAACTAGATGTTTTAAATGAAGATTCATAGAAAGAAACAACTCAGCTGATTCACTTTTTGTGAAAATGTGATGTTCACCTCTTAAACTCTGCAACCAAGGAAATGACGAACAATATCATTAGCACCCCTGAGGTTTTGCTTTTTGGGGAGAGATTATCAGCATGCTTTCATTGGTCCCATGGAATAATGAGTCTTAGCAATCACCGTTGCTGAAGGAATGCTCTCGGAACACCCATCCGCTGCCCATGTCTCCATCATTTCCCTTCACTGGAGATGGCACTCAAGGCTGCGTGGGTGGCTGTGTAATTACTGACAGGTCTGCCTGCAGGAATGTGGCCTGAAACAGTCTAAATTTAGGAGCTATTCAGATCAGCCCTCTGGATGTTGTTTTTGGACAGTTATTACTGTGGCATTCTACAGGGTTTGTAAAATGAGCTCTGACATTGCCAACCATAGATCGCAGATTTAACAGCAATCTGTTCAAAGAGTAACCATGGTCCAGAGGACATTCATTCTTCTTTTTACAACCTGATTCCATTCATTACTGTTTTTTTAAATTGGGCTTTCACTTGGCTATAGGTAGATAATTTTATGGAAAGGGGTTAAAATTTGGTCAGCGGGATGGGGTTGGGTGGGAGGTAAAAATAGTAATCAGGTTTGATTTGGTTGTATTTTTAGTATTATATTAGCCAAGCATTGGCGTTAGTTTCCTTTCAGCTGATTAAGTTACATGCCTATTTGGTGAATAAGCTTTGCAGAAATAGTAGACATTCTATGTCAATTGTAAATTATTTATAATCATTCTCAGTTAATATATTTTAGTATATCAGTGAGAGATTTTGAAAGTCCCGGCCGAAGTCTAGATTCCAGCACTGCCTGTCTTTTATATTCGTCTGGGCAGAACATTAAAATAAAAGGGAGAACAAGGAAAAGGAGTTTCTATAATATATAGTATAAAGACGTTTTTCAGGAGTAATTTGTTTTTCTAAAAACCAGTTTTATATGAATTCTTGAGGCATTGGGCAAGTACAGATTGGTGTCAAGAAAATTATAATCCTAGGCTAGGAAACTCATACTGACCTCTAAAAGTCACAATGATCATACTCTGGTGGTCCAAAGCATCAGGTGATTTAGTCAATTAGCAGGTCTTTTTTTCATGAAGACAAATAGCTTGTGCAACTGAATTTTTTTTTTTTTAACTAAATTGGTGCACTTTTCTTGTTTTAATAGCTACCCAAATGGTGCTGTGGTTAAAAATGTATTCTAATCCCAGATTTGGTTTAGGAATTTAAGCTAAATGCATGTTATGTGGAGATTTTAGGTTTTTGTTTCATGTTAGATGCAATCGAATGTAATCCAGTCCCCTATCCTATTTCTACAAAATAACATAGTAGCAAAGTAGCTAAGCATTAGGTTTTTCCTATGCCTTCAAAGTAAAAACCCAGGGTTACCTTTTGTCTGGCTGAAGGTTGATCACATAGGTAATGAAACATTTGCATACTTATCTAGCATTTAATTCATCATGAAGCCCTTTCTCTTTTCATTTTGAAGCTTGTTTCATTAATGTTTTATTTTTTTATTTCACATATTCTTTCTGATACCCTCAACCAAGTTAAAGGTTCAACCTGGTAAACTTTGTCTTCTTTCTTATTGCAAAGCCTTTGCTATGTCGGAGTTGGCGGCCGATGCCATCACAAATAACATAGTTGAGTGGAAAGCATGCCCTCTTTCTTGCCTGCTTCCAAATCTCCCCTATACTGAAAGCTTGTCTTTATAGGGGGCTGCCATGTGAAGAATAAATTTATTTCAGGAGTCATTAGAGCTGTCTGTACTTTGGTGTTAGGCAGCTGTGGCTAACAGTGAGCTGGAGTGATTTTTTTAAAAAGTAGATGACAGATATATTGAGGTAGGTCTGTTGTTTCCATGTGACATCACTTGGGTTCTATTCAGATTGGGATCCTGACAGTGCCTGATTGAGTGTGTCTAGGATTTAAGAGGCAGTTTAGTGTGGTTCCTAGCTGTGCTGGATTTGTAGTAGGTGGATTGACTTTGAGGATCATCATTTATGAGACACTCGCTACGTAACTAGGACAGGAAAAATCTGATGTGTTTTGGGAATTTATCAACTGATTTTTTTATGCTGAATTTTTCTGTGTCAAATTCAGAGTTTTATTTTTCTTTTGCTTTCTCATAAACATCTCATTCATGTTACTGATTTTTCTAGCATGTTCAGTAAAATACAAAAGAAACTCAAGTAACATCCAACTTTCTGAGTAACCAGCCTCAGAGGATTTCTAGAGAACAAGTCATATCAGCTTGTGCTTGTGTTTTAATAGAATTGCTAACGGAGTGAAAAAGGAATATAATGGATGTAACTTACTTAGCTTTCAGTAATATATTTGATACAGGGTTTCATGACATTTTACATAGAAACTTGATGAAATTTGGCCACAAATGAGCACGGCCACACTGAGAGAACCATGGAACACATCACAGTGACCAACTGTCTTTCATCACTTTGGGAAGTGGTAGTTGGTATAAGCTGCAAGTACCAGGAGAAAGATCCTTCTTTTTCAATGCAGTCGATAATCTAACACAAAATGTAGAATTTACCAAATGCTACAAAACTGAAATGAGCACACTCAACTATTAGGAATATTAAGAACTAGTAACCAGGAACCAAATAAGTTAAAAGTGAATAGTTTTATTCATTGAGGGATGTTAGCTAGCTTTTATTGAATATATTTTTAGGTGAGAAAGCAAAATCTCAGGAGATACATAATTAACTGACTTAAACTTTGGCTAGGTTGTACAGAGAATAGCATTGCCAATACTCATACTTAGATCTAATTGACTTCAAAGTCACATGACTATTCCATTATTTACAATGTCATTGAACCTCAGATGCAATATAGGATGGCCATTAATGTATCAAAATTATTGTTTAAATAAAGATGCCTTTATTTGTGTTGATTTATAACCTTATATGCCTTCAAATTTCTCATGATTTTAACAGCTTTATTGAGATACAATTTGCATACATGCAATTTACTTGTTTACATACCTGTAATTCCTTTACTTAAAGTGTACAACCTAATGATTTTTAGTATATCTGCAGAGTTTTGCAACCCTCCCCACAACTAATTTTAGAACACTTTCATCTCCCCTAAATGAAACCTCACCCCCAGGAATCATCATTTTCCATTCCCTCCTATTCCCTACCCACCCTCAACCCAAAGCAACTACCAGTCTGCTTCCTGGGTTTATAGATTTACTTATTTTGGACATTATATACAAATGGAATCATACAATATGAAGTCCTTTGTGACCAGCTTCTTTTACTTAGCATGTTTTTAAGGTCTATCCATATAGTAGCATGTGTTAAGTACTCCATTTATTTTTATAGCTGATTATTATTGCATTTGATGGATATATACCACATTTAATATATCCATTCCTCAGTTGTTGGACATTTGAGTTATTTCTTCTTTTGGACTATTATAAATGATGCTGCTTTAAACAGTGATGAATAAGTTTTTGAGTAGATCTATTTTCATATTTCTCTTGAGCATATACCTAGAAGTAGAATTTCTGCAACATACGGTAACTAAATTTTTAACTTTTAGAAGAACTGCTGAAATGGTTTCCAAAGCAACTATATTGTATTACATCTTTCATTAGCAATGTGTGAGGGTTCTAATTTCTTCACATTCTTGCCAGCACTTCATGTTGTCCATCTTCTCACCTATCTCACTTAATTCTCAACGCTTATTAATCAAAGAAAAATATTCGTACTGTTACTTTATAGATTATAAACCCCAAATCAACAAACATTCAATTAGAAGCCTCGTATGTGTGCCAATATAGGGGAAATAGTGGCATGGATAGTTTAAAATGACAGATCATCCAAAAGTAAATGTTTTTGAATCTGCCAATTATAGCTATAGTGGATGTTAGGAATCGTATTTCCTATTCCTACATTTTCAAGGTGACGAAACTGGAGTCCCTAAAAGGGAAGTAAATTGAACACTGACAGAAATCTGCTTGGTAGTGAAGCCAGCACTATAAACTCTGTCTCCTTGGCTCCCAGGCCATTGCTGGTTCCAGCCAGCCCCTTGAGTTTAGCCCTAGGGGATGTATAAACTCATCCATATTATAGGAACTCCATTTTCTTAACTCTTTCACCCATGTCAACCTTTTATTAAAATAAACCTGTCTTAATTCATATGAGGTACTAGAAGATCAGCAATTCTGAAACCTCCCACTGGGAAGCTTCTGAGAGAATTTGTTCTACTTGTTACCTATGAAGTCTAATGTGAGGCAGAAAATTAATGCAGGCAGTGGTACATGGTAACATTCCTTGAGTCAGATTGCTTGGCTGTGACTTCTTGTGTGTAACTGCTTGACCCTTCCTATAATTCTGGTGTGTGCATTTTATTTTTTTGTTTGAATTTTTAAGATGGGTCAATCATAGTATCTACGTCAAAGAATTGTTTTGAAAATGAAATGAGATAACCTCTCTAAAGAGGTTAGCACAGTGCCTGCATTCTGAAAAACCCTCAATAAATATTGACAATTATTATTACAAAACATCAACTGGCCCAGGACCCTGAAAACATTGTCATCTGAGATTTATAGAAAATAAATGAATCCTCCCTTTTTGAAAAGTAGCTTCACTAAAGGAACAAGCTTAGAAAATAGTTCTTTTCTAAAATCTTTTTAATTCTGTGCTATGTGGGATATAATACAATTCCTTTTGTTAAGAGGGAAAAAAACTGTATTTTGTTAACATCCCAGCCTCTACAAATTATAAACTAATTTCCTTTGTACTTGAACTTTGGGCAGAAACCAACCTGGACATTTCACCTTGAGTTGACCTCATTTGAAAAGCTCCAGCATTACTAAAACTTACCAAAGTATATATGCTTATGATGGGTATAATATATTTATAGTGCTTTTCCTTAGAATCTTTGTTTCATTTTTAAGATAACTCCCTACTACGTTATTCCGGGGGGCTGACTGTGTGTATCTGTGTTCTACTGCAGAATAAAGGGCATTCCCGATGGGATTCTGAAGATTGAATTGGAGTCCCAGTCCTTCTCCACCCTAGTTCATGACCACGGGCAGTGTGCTCATCTGAGCACTCAGCTCAACAGAGCTCTGAGCTTCTGTTTCCTCATCAGGAAGCAGAGGCCTCAGGGGATCAACAATTTCTGTCTCAGAGGGTAGTCATGAGGACCAAATGAAAGCCAAGGTGTGATAGCTTTAGCACAGTAAATGACAGCTAAACAACAGTGCAGTAGGGTTCTGTGTGCCACGCATGAGATTTGGAGGGCAGGTTCAATAGTAAGTTTAGGTGAAGAAATTGGACATGTCTGTGTTCACATAGTATGATTCATGTCTACTCTGCTGTTGCTGCTGCTGCTTTCCTGTAACCAATTTTAGAGCCTATCTTGGCAGATGGAAATATTTGGGATTAATTTCACACTCACTTTATGAGTTGAGCATTTTCCTGCAAGCAGCTCCCTGGGCCTCCTCATTACTTTGGCATCAACTGATATGGTACTTGGACAGCGATGTCCTTTGGGGTCTCCATTTTATTTGGAATCCTTCAATTTGAAAAAGCAAAACAAAGTCCATCAACACATTGTGCTTGAAATTTATTGTTTCCTAAATCCCTCCCTTTTATAGTTCTGTTGAACACCGGGGAACACACCTCTTGCACAGCCAGCGATGAACATTGAAAAATCACTCTCCCTCAAATTTAAGTCTGAGCATCTGGTTGGCCTAATTTCTCAGTTCCAGGTGAGCTGCAAGCTGCTCTAGCCCTTGGTCTGACAGATATGAATCTTGATGGATCTCATTTTTCCAGTCCTTTGATTATGTTAATTCTGCTAAATTCATTTGGCTCTCATAGAGAACAAAGTAAACTTGGCTGTTACGTGTAAAACTAAATTGAGAACAACGAGATCTGTTTAGTATTTCATGCTGGCCAGTAGGTCAGGAAGATTTTCCTTGGGGGTAATTTACATAAGGAATTGTTTATCCCATTTCTTTCCAATTTCTATGACCATTTGGGGATAGCAGACTCTTTCCCACAATGGCACAGAAATATATCCAGTGAGTCTGAAACGTAGAGAAACGATGCTTCTTCTGGATTGATGTATTTTGGGCCTTGCTCAGGAAAGATCCTGTGGCTTGGGCTGCTGTCTTAATGAGAAGTCATCCTTCCACTCCACTGCAGCTGTGTTTAGTGAGTTGGGTGGGTCCAGGAGCTGACATGCTGTTACACTTAGTAAGAATTTTCCCTTGATAATGAGGAACGTGCATAAAGGCATCACTTAAGTCTCAGCAAATGCCCCACATATTTGCAGTGATCCGATAGCTGTTCAGAGTATGGCCTCCACCAGGTACCACTCAGAATGCTCTGTGGTTCTCCTGTACCTACAGCGTTAAGTGTGTGCTCGTCACTGTGGTATTCTGGTTCCTCTACAATAGGAGGAACCAGGTTGCCTTTTTTGTTCCATCAAATGCTATTCCCAAACTGGTATCTTTTCTCTTCCCAGAACAAGCAACTCCCATTGTTCTTCTTTAGTTCAGTGACACTAAAACTTGCACTTAGAGTTGTTTCCTTCACTTTCAGAGCCCCCTTACCCAAGATCTATTCTTGGGGATAAATTTCAGGTACTTCTCACTTAACACTGGCTCTCTGTGAAGGAGCTGGGTAGGTAGGTGGGAGGACTGGCTTTGTCACATTTGTTGATTTCGGTGTTGGAAATATTTCCACCATGGCCCATTTCAAGCTACTATCATGAGATCACTGAATGAAGAATTGAGAAAAAAGAGGCAGTGACCCTCCATTGCAGAATGCTTCCAACATTCAAATACAATAGGCATGAATGACTTCAAGGGCCTAGATAATAGTAAAATGATGAGGAAAGAATGAGTTTTATATATTTATTACCTTTGTTTTGAATCTCATTTAATTTTTAATGTAATTTAATTTTCAGTAATAGCTGTATTGAACTGCTGGCTCAAAAAATTCCTGAAGATTGAATAATTCGTTCTTTGTTCTGACTAGTAGGAGCTGACTGAGCTGACTCCAGCATACCCCTGCTTCTTCCTCCACTGTTCCCTTCACAGGCCTCTCTGTTTCCAGTTATAGTTGGGTCCTTCTCTGAACCTACATGGTGCTTTTAGGTCTCATGCAGAATTTGGAGTGAAAGACTCCAATATTGAATTTTAGTCTCTTCTCTCACTAGATGGTGGTCAAGCAGCTATTAGTTTGCAGGTCCTGGCACAAAGTAAAAATGTTAAAAGGCAGGAAGAAAGTGCTATTAAAAAGTGTAACTAAAATCTGAAGTGTTTTCTTTGTCTCTCTTTTAGGCCTTCTTGATATTTTTTAACTTTGATTTAATGTCATTACATGTAAGGAAAAATTAACATTGAAATTGCTAGCGCAATTTTACTATTAATCTTTAATTTGTGTAATGCCAGTTTTAAATGTAAAAGTTTTTGATTCTGAATTAATGAGCACATCTCCTCTGTTCATGTGCATCCTCCATTCTCCCATCAACTTCGCTTACAAAACACAAGTTCAAAAGTAAAATTGCTGTGAATTTCCAGCGAGAGACAGCAGGGCATTTAACCAAGTGCAGAGCTCTTCAAGGCCAGTTTCCACATTCTCTGTACTGTATTGGACAAGTTTCTTACCTTTGCTGAGCCTCTGAAGTTCAATGTAAAATAGGACTCCTGGCAACTCAAGTCCCAGTGGAGGTGTGAGGGTTAAAGTCACTTACATCTATATGACATGGAGCAGAATACTTGGCATTCAGTATAGACTCAGTTAATCAGAGGGATTTGTCAAATGATAATCATGGTATAGCATCCTCCTTTGTAGTGAATAGGGTCTTCTCTACATCAACATTTGCCTCCTTGGCCTATTTTTCTTTCTCCTTTTTATACTATTTGAAGATGGAGATTAGATTTGTCATCTCTGAATTCCCTCTAGAGCTTCCTGCAAATTCTTGCTCATCCTGGCACTCATAGGTGTTTATGACCTTGTGGTCTGTATGAATTGGACCCAATAACAGTAAGCATAAGTGTCATACAATGATGGCCCCCACAATGAGGCTTAATTGGTAACATTACAGGAAGAAAAAGAATACGAACTTAGACTTTTGCAGGAGTCAGTTGTAATCATGGTGTGGGTTGGGGAAGTACATGATTCCAGGTGCTTTGGTTTGAGGAAAATGGCCTCTCTCTGTCTCTTCAAGGGGACTTCTTAAAGTAATGGGGAAGGGATGAGTTCCAAGCCTCGTTAGAGTAAATGAGGCTCCAGGGATATTAACTCTGGCCCATAGTAATCTATCCCTTTGCTAACTTCTTTCACACTTACTTTCTGTTCTGCACAATTAAGACATTATTACAGTAATGTTTCTCTCTACTAATTGGCTGTATATTTACGTTTCCTGTCCAACAAATTATAAGATCCACATGGGCTGTAAGATATCATGTACTTCTTTTGAAGGCAAAGAAAAGTAACACAGTACTAGTCACATAGTAAGCAATGAACTTCATTGTAATGCTGTCCTTGCTCCAAATTCCCATGGCTCCTCGGAGAACTGAATATGAATTGTGATTGACTTACAACTCCTTCCAGCCCTCAACTCAATGGCAGAGAATCCTGCTCTACCTGGCATTGTCAGATGAGGATTTTCAATTGCATATCTTTCTCTGACTTGCATCTATTTTCCACTGTCTCCCAGACATTCCAAGAGCTGTCCCCTTACAGTTCCTCTCCCCTCATGGAATTTGTGAGACCACACAGCTGTAGACTATTTGTCTGAATGATGATTTTTTAACAAGCACTTTGGGTCACTGTCAATAAGCCATGAAGTATCACCAAATAGATCATGTGCACGAGACTTCTGAAACTCATTTGAGCTCTTGTCCCTCAAGCTGGCAGGGACTTGGATAAAGAAGCTCACATTGCTCTGGCTTTTGCTATTCCTGTTCTGGGGGTTGTCAGATGCCTTGAGCCTCTGGGCTAGTCAGTTCATTACTTTTAATGAGCACAAAATTCACCAAGACATTAAAATTGAAACACCAATGGACAACCTTGGATGTTCCATCTAATTGTTGTTTTAGTTCTTTTTTCCACAAGATTATTCAAGACGATGAAAAAAAGAATGCTATTCACTCCTGCCAATTTTATCCTAAGTTGATTTGGCATTGTAAAGCTAACACACCCTGAACGTTTTTTTTAATTTCAGATCCCTGTGGGCTGGTATTTGACATTTGTGTTAAAAAAAATGACATACATTTGACTGGTCAAATGTTTGAACATTGTCTACCTTTTGGATATAATAAGGTAATATTGGATACCCCAATACCATATAGCATATAAATAATAATAATCAAAGGAACACAGTTATTTTCTGAAAAGGGTATAATGAAGTTATTCTTTTCCATTGCAAAGCAAATGCAGTTGTTTTGTTAATAATTTTTTAATTGATCACTCTGTGGCTGATAAAGACTGTAATAATTATATTAGAGGGTTACTTATATTATATGTTGTAGAAGGTCAATCAATGGTGAACTAGAACTGAACAATGTCCACATTAAGCTGGTTTTGGGGATATTTTCATCTCATGACCATATGGATTTGGAATTACTTTGAGTAATTTTTTTAAAGAAGGAAGTGAACAGATGAATGATAACTCTTTTATTACTCAATATAGCTTGTGTTTGTGGAAGACTAAGTTCATCAAGTTGTTTTAAAGAAAAACAAGAGTGTGCCAAATGTAATTTGTTGAGATCTCAAGAATTGTGAAATTATCCCTAACTAAAGCTTGTCATTTCTGCAGGTAATCGCTCTAGCAGATGCAGTAGAGGAAAACCAAGACAATCTGTTCCAGTCATTCACCAGGCTGAAAAGTGCCACCCATTTGGTGATTCTGCTGATCGGGCTGTGGCAGAAGCTTAGTGCTGACCAGGTTGCTATTCTAGAAGCAGCGTTTCTACCACTGCAGCAGGACACTCAAGAATTGGTAAGGAACTCCCACACCTGAAGTGGTAACAGCCAGCAGTATTGAAAAGGTGGTGGTTTTAGGAAGATATCACATGGCTGTCATGTTTTCTAAGGCATCAGAGGAAGGGTTGCTATTTTTTTTTCTTTACCCAAATCCTGTTTTCTTTAAACTAATAAAAATGTCAAATGAAGGCCTTTTTTTTTTTTTTTTTTTTTTTAGAGTT